>VUQS01032489.1:0-10237 GCA_015108495.1 Heterochromis multidens | reverse complement strand
CAGTTTTCTTTTTGTTGTTACTGAACAGGTACCAGCAGAAACATTTTTCTTTTATCAGGGAGCAGCATAAACAGTCTATGTTCAGTAGCAATTGCCCCTGTTAGAGTGAGGTGAAGTGGTCGAGCACAAAAAAAAAAAAAAAAGTACACAGCTGTGATTTACTGTGCAGGGGCCTCTGGAAGAGATTTAAAATGAAAATGTCCATGTAAGAGTTTCATACCTTTCTCCATTTTTCTGTCCCCGCCAGTTCTTTTACGTTCCGGTTCATGTGTGTGCTGCAGCAGTCTTATGCTCTCATTGGTTGAGACGTGTGATGACACTCATCCCAAGCCTGTACATCCCACCTCCTGTGACCCATGGTTTTTGTGTATTCAGAGCCAGTGAGCAACGGGCTTTCAATAATAATTTGGCAATATTTTGGCACTATATAAATAAAACTGAATTGAATTGAGTATTTGCATTAACTAGCATTTGAACGGGTGTAACTAATGCAGTGGCCAGTGAGCCCAAATATGACCTGAACATAGTTGTAAAAGTAAATAAAGTCATCTGTGCAAATGAAAAGAAAATATTAGAGTAATTTATTTATTGAGGACAATCACTAAATTTCACATGTGCGAGGGGCACAGATATAAACCTTTACTTCCTGCCATGTGATTTGACCCCCTTGTTCAACACTAACTGCAGCTTAATGTTTCCATCTGCAACTTAATGTGCTGTTCATCAGTACTGCACACTGGTTTGGAGGAATTGTAGCTCATTCCAGTGAATACATTAAATTCTGGGATGTTGGGCTTGCTCACATCAGATCTTTTTATGTTTCTGATGGATTAAGATCAAAACTTCTCTAACCATTTTTTGTAGAACAGCTTTAGCTCTACATCACCCACTTTCTCCTGAGATTCAGTTCACAGATAGATGTGCTGGTGTAATTCTAAATGCTTTATTAATGACAGCAGGCCAACTTGTCCCAAAACAGGCCAAATGTGTGATGCTGTCATCACAGTGTTTTACAGATGGGATAAGGGTCTCATGGTGGAATGCAATATTATCCTTTTATTGTGAATGAGGTTGGTTTTGATGAGTGTCGTTCTGTGTTTTAGTGAGTATTTTATCATCATTTAGGGTGCCGTTTTGGTTTTTAGGCCTCAAATATGGCTTTTATTCATACTGTTTCAAGTTGTGGCAGCTCTGCAGACATATAAAGCTAACAGTTAAGCTTGTGAACATGTGTTAGTATTTTAGCAGAAAAATAAGCAGGTGCAGTCCCAAGCAGAGCTAAAAGGAAGAAGAATATTATACCCTCATTTTACCATTTAAAAAAAAAAAAAAAGAACACTGAATAAACACTTGTGCTCATTGTCTGCTGGGACCTGTTTTGTTTCACCCTTTTCCTCTGCCCCCAATCAGCCAGTAAAATCAAATAATCAAGATTTAAATTAATGTTCAAACATGTTTTCACTCCAAGCAGTTACTGTAACTGTGGTGTAATGGAGCCAAAGGGATTTTTCTTTAATAATCCTGATTATATTTAGAGAGTTTGATTCAATTTCTCTCACTAAAAATATTCCATCTGTAATTTTCAGGGTTAGGAAAAGTGCCCTGGATTTATCACATAATTTTTTTTACAACTTGTGTTCATGCCTTCTTGCATTAATTTTAAACATCAAAATGAAACACATTTAATGTCTTAGTTCGTGGTTATGTTCTTCACCCATTCATTTCTCTAAACTGTTCTGATTCCCCAGAGCCCTCTGGTATTTTTGTTAAGAGCATAACAAAAGACAGCACTGTAGACCAAGATGGCCGTATTCATGTTGGAGACCAGATTATAGCTGTAAGTACCCTAATTATGCTCTTGTAGCTACGACTATCTAGTGTTTTCAGCGGAACGAGGTAGAATGTGCAGCGAATGTTTCATATTATGTACGATAGTGATCAAATTTACACAATTAGTCAATGGAGGGAAATTATGAGATGCATTAAAGAGTTTTGAAATAGCACACCGTGCAATTAAGTCTGTAATTTCATTACTGTAGGTCATTAACAGTGAAGTAAAACTATAATTTCTTGCATCATTTGTAGAATGAGTGCATGTTGTTACATGTTTTCCTGAAGAGGTTCTGACTTATTTTGCTCTGGTGTGCATGTATTAGGATGGACTTTATTTTTGGGACTCAACCTGAGAACATAATAACGCTCTTGATTGTGAATTATTTAAATCTTATTTAAATCTATCCACTTTGTACGTGCCCTGAATTATCTAAATGAATGAAGTACTCGGGTGCAGAATTCAGTCTTTAATTAATGTTATTTCAGTTCATCTCTTTCCAACAAGAATATAGATGGCGTTTTAGCTCATTCATAATGTGCAAACAAGCTGCTCTGCCCCTCCTTTAATCCATGGGCTCACAAACGATCGCCCTCTGCAGGTCGATGGCGTGAACATCCAGGGATACACCAATCAACAGGCAGTTGAAGTGCTCAGACACACGGGCCAGACAGTCCACCTTAAGCTGATCCGGCGGGGCTTCAGGCCTGATGAGATTCCCCCTGTCGTGGGCCCTGTTGGCACCGTCCTTCCCCCTTCCACCACCATCCCCACAACCACCACCGTCATGAAGGAACTGGAGCTGGAGAGAAAGAAAGCTGAGGAGGCTGCCCAAGGTAGGATGGATAAAGCGAGAGAAATTTAATGAGGACAGATAAAAAAATTATTTTTTTTAAAAATCCCTTGCTTTTCATCATCCTGTCAAAAAAGGTGTCATCTGATGTGTAAATTTGGCTCAGACAGGAGTTTCATGATGCAGTGAGGAGTAATTTCCAAATGGAAATTTCAGGCACTTTTATCATGTTTAAAACAGAAAAACAGAACTCACTCCAACCACAGATGAATATTGCTGACTCGAGTTATGACCTAAAAACAGCTGTCAACATCATATGCAAACATTGAGACAGCTGAACTCCGAACAGGATCATTCTATTGCAGAAAAATGTCCTTTTTCATATTGCGAGTAACCATTTTACACCTATTTTAATATTGAAAAATAATTTCTTATTGCCAGTTAAAAGGTTCCTCCTCATAATAGCAACAGAATACTCCCACGTTACAGCCCCGTCTCTCCTAATTAGAGGTTGAAATGCACTAATTATCACCACGGACAAATGCCAAGAGGACAAAACTATTTTCTCAGACATGGCAATATAGTTAAGCACTCTTTAAGTGCTACCCTTCATAGCAGTCAGAGTGGCTAGAGATTTAACAACCATCTTTGTGAGAAATCCAAAACTTACCATCATGTTGGTTAGAATTTGAAGTAGATAAACTTTTGTTTTATTCTCTTAAATTTAGCAATAAAATAGTGCCTGATGCACAAAATCGCAACCAAGGCCTGCATTTATGTACATTCTTGTGTGTTTTTCTAATAACTTTGCATTTTTGTAATATTGGCATTAAATAAGAGGGGAAAAAAACAAGTAAAGAGAGAGATTTTTGTCTCCAGCTCTGCTGACAGGACCTCTGGGCTGTTGCAGAAGCAAGAAAAGCAACTTGCATAAGTTGTTTCGTGTCAGCAGTAATAGATGGAGACTGAGCGTGATTCTGTTTGGCACCAGAAAGTTGGAACATGAAGAAAAACATTTTGGCTGCTGTGAAAACTCTGAATATAAGAGTAACAGGGGTGTGTGTGTGTGTGTGTGTAACATGTTTGTTGTACAAAGTCGCAAATGGTCATTAAATGAATGAGACAACAGAAATAAATTGAACCATTAACTTAAACTGTCGTCACATCATTTATAGGTTTGTTGACCTCCTTCCGTACTAAACTGCTGAGTAGTATTTTTATGCTGGTACTTAAAAGATGTTAATGTAAAGTTCACACAATGGCAAGTATTAATTTCATGGGTGACCACTTCCGTGCCTTGCGGAACCCCAAAGACAAAAAAAAGAGTCCCAGGCTCATTAAACGTGTATTAAAAGTCCTGGTATGTTTATGGATAACATTAGCAAAGGCATGTATATGTGTTTTGGGTAAAAAAGGGAAATGAGAGAGTGCTTAATCACTCTCACTTCAAAAGAGGAGCCTAATAGATTCTGCATCACTGTTGAGGTTTTTTCTTTTTTTTTTCTTTTACTGTATGTGTGCTGCTGGTGGAAGGTCGATGGCTCTTTTCAGTGGCTTTGTGCCTCCACTGTCTGCAGTGCTGCCTGCTTCTGTGTGTCTCACTGTCCACTGTGTGTTTACTGTCTCCACAGATGAAAAGCAGCTCCACACAAAGAGTGAAGGATCTGATGTCAGCCCAGCCACGGATCAGCTAACAGAAGACCAACATGGTAGGAGGCTGAGATGCTTTTCCATGTTCTTTAGCAAAGATACTGGGCGCAAATCTGACACATAAGGGCTGTTGTTGACAGGACCACACCGGCTAGCAGCACACAGTGTGAGGACATACTGAGACAGCTGCTGTTGCTAGTTTCAGACATTTAAATGGGTGCAGATAAGGGTTTATGTGATCTTCCACTACACAAGTACTTTGCTTAAACATAGAAATTTATAGTGCATTGCCAGTTGTGAATGGCTTATGACAAAATTGTCTTCATTTTTGTTTTTAATATAAACGTATTATGTTTTTGAAGGACCGATCTTAACACTTTTTGTAGAGGAGGAACTAATGAAGAAGTGGCAGGAAATTCTGGGCCCAAGTAATGAAGTTGTGGTAAGTTTGCTTTTCAAATTCAAAGCAGATAAAAAGGTAAAAGAGAACGATGACCTGAGTCATCAAACAAAAGGGTTTAAATCATTATTACACTTCTGCTTACAACATTAATAAATAGCCCCTTATACAAAGGGTTTATATGCTGATGGAGATGTGATTTACTGTTTACCTGACAGGTGGCTGAGGTGGAGAAGTTTACTGAGAACAGTGGTCTGGGCATCAGTCTAGAAGCCAACAGTGGGCATCATTACATCCGATCTGTCCTTCCTGAGGGACCGGTCGGTCGCTGTGGCAAGCTGTTTAGTGGGGATGAGCTGCTTGAGGTACATCTTCAGTCAAATGAGCTAAACATTATATTTGTTATTGATATTTGCAGAAGTTTGTATTGTGTACATGTTTGGGAAATTATTTGTTTATGGAGCTCAGCTTTAGTGCACTACATATTCTCATACAGCTGGGCTATAAGTACTTACAGTATATTGACCATAGTGGTCTTTGTGGTTTTCCTATGTAGTGAAAACACAGTCCCTGATATCTAATATATATGCCAATAAGGCATGTGTGGGCTTTACTTATCAGGAAAGATTCATACCTAAAAATTCACCAACAGAGGATAGGTTTCTGAAACAACTTCACCTACTTCAAAGGTGCGTGGAGAAGAGGATAAATTCTGAGGTTAAAGCTCCATACATTTTCATCAGGCTCAAGGATGCATAAATATTCAGGACAGGTTAAATGCAAAGTTCCCCAAAGAAAGTAATAAAGTCACTCCACATGTAAATTAAAGCTGGATTAATCAGTAATGTGTGAGCTGTTTAAGTATGTTTTAAAATGACTTGTTTGTAGTTTTGGTAAATTAATTCCAGGTTTTACATGTATTTCTGCTGCTTTTAGGGCATTGTTTTGTATTCATGACTTGCTTCTTAGCTGTTCCAGTTTATTCTCACCACTCTCATTTCCATCTTTGGCAGGAGGCTGTTTCAGGTCTAAAAACCTACTGTTTTCTGCAAGAATGGCACCAACCTGCAGATTAATGCTAATGTTGCTTCCTTTCTGCTGGGCAACTGTTGCCACAACAACTTAAGTCAGTGGTTCGCAAACTGTGCGGCATGCAAGACTACTGGGAAAATATGGAGTGAATCAAAGTTAAATGAAAATGATTTATCTGGGGAAAATAAACAGGGATTTGCTACTGCAGCCGTGTTGACCTTTTTTAAAAATGAACTTGGATCCTTTTGTAATGTTAATGCTTTACAAAACAAAAATATGAGGATGGGCTTAACCTTGTCTCTCCTTTCTTGTTCTGGGGATGCCAGAAAAAGTTTGAGAACTGCTAACTTCAGTTGAAAAAGTGTCAGTATTGAGTATACAGCCTCTTCCACTTCTCACACATAAATAAAATAAATTAATAAATAACTAAAAACAAGTTTTTCTTGGGATTATTAAAATTATTCTTTGGCATTTTGCCTGTTTTTATGAGCAATAGTAAGAACATGTCGACATAGATGTGCAGCGGAGGTCCATCTGGCTGAGGCTCAGCTGCTGATGGGCATTTTATCCAATCTGACATGCACTCTAACCTGTATTATGCTTAGTTTCAAGTTAAGCTGAGACTAACCTTTCCTTTCTTAGGTCAATGGCATTTCCTTGATTGGTGAGACCCACAAAGAAGTAGTGAGAATCTTGAAAGAGCTTCCGCTCCGTGTGTACGTGACATGCTGCAGGCCTGCCCCCGACCTTCAGACTGACATGGATGCTGAACAAAGAGAATCAGCAGCTTTGCCCACAACATCTAAATTAAAGGTACCTGCACCTCATCTTGCTACAGTAAATTATTTTTTCATGTATTATCATCAGGATAAATGAATACTTGCTTGTTTTGTATAAGAGAAAAATCCAAGTAAATGTGATGGAGTCTTTGCCTTCTCAAGGTTACAAATATGCAGACTACACTTACAGGACACTTTATTAGGTACACCTTGCTAGTCAGACCTCCTTTTGCCTTAATTCTTTATGGCACAGATTCAACAAGGTGCTAGAAACATTCCTCAGAGATTGTGGTCCATGTTGACATGACAGCATCACACAGTTGTTGCAGATTTATTGGCTGCACATCCATGATGAGAATCTCTGGTTCCACCACATCCCACAGGTGCTCTATTGGATTGAAATCTGGTGACTGTGGAGGCCATTTGAGTACAGAGAACTCACTGTCATGTTCAAGAAACTAGTTTGAGATGATTTGAGCTTTGTGACATGGTGTGTTATTAGCCATCAGAACATGGGTACAGTGTGGTCATAAAGGGATGCACATGGTCAGCACCAGTATTCAGGTAGGCTATGGTTTTTAAACAATGTCCAGTTGATAAGAAAATATTCCCCACACCATTATAGCACCACCAGCCTCAGCCGTTGATACCTGGCAGGATGGGTCCATGCTTTCATGTTGCTTATGCCAAATTGTGACTCTACCATCTGAATGTTGCAACAGAAATTGAGTCTCATAACACCAGGCAACGTTTTTCCAATCTTCTGTTGTTCAATTTTGGTGATCCCGTGTGAATTGTAGCCTCAGTTTCCTTTTGTTAGCTGACAGGAGTGGCACCCAGTGTGGGCTTCTGCTGCTGTAGCCCATCTGTTTCAAGGTTTGATGTGTTCAGAGACACTCTTGTGCATACCTTGTTTGTAAGTGATTATTTGATTTACTGTTTCCTTCCTGTCAACTATCCTATCAAAGGTCTGTCTTTTCACCTCTGACATCAACCCAGAGAGCTGCTCCTCACTGGATATTTTCTCTTTTTCAGACCATTCTCTGTAAACCCTAGAGATGGTTGTGTGGGAAAATCCCAGTAGATCAGCAGTTTCTGGTACCAACAACAATGTCACATTCAAAGTCACTTAAATCACCTTTCTTCCCTATTCTGATTCCAGTTTGAACTTCAGCAGGTTGCGTTGACCATATCCACATACCTAAATGCATTGAGTTGCTGCCATGTGACTGGCTGATTAGATATTTGTATTAACACTCAGCTGAACAGGTGTACCTAATCAAGTGTCCGGTGTATATTACTAAGAGAGCACTGTAGCAGATGATACATATGCAAGGCTGGAAACTCCCTGCCTCTTTTTAAATGTGACTACCACATCATAAAACATGTTTTCCTGCCTTTGTATATAAAGTAATTTGAGAATGATACTCTCTAAGTCTTCCTTCTCTGTTGTAACCCCATCAACCATTATTAGCTCGCTGTCAATTGCTCTATTGGGTTTCCACTCTGCCAGCCATGATGGATTTAGACTTAGTGATAAGCAGGGAAGGCTGAACGTTTATTAAGACCAATTCTAGCAATACCTCAGCAGTAGCCAACAACATTTGCTAGAGATATGAGACATCAAAAGCAGCTTTCCTTTGGGTAAGGGGTTTTCATCTCTCTAGCCTTATCTGTGATAATGTACTAAGGCCCGAGCATCCCAAAGATATTTCCCTTTCATCTACTGCCAGAAACCTGAGCCAGAAACAGAACTGGAGGGGAGCAGCCTATGGGTTGAGAGTCAAAGCGACGAAGGCATGGGGTTACATAGTGATTTTGGGCTTTTCCTCTCTGTGCAGAATCAAATAGACCTCAGCGGTGTACTGGTTGCTGAAGACTCTGAGGTGAACACAATAGCGGCGACACAGGGTAACGTGATCGAGGAGGCGATAGGATCCCCTTTGGCTATGTGGGAGTTGGAGATCCAGAACATCGAGCTTGAAAAAGGAGAAGGGGGATTGGGATTCAGCATTTTGGATTACCAGGTGGGATTACATTCTTGGACTTAATGGAAGAGAAATTGAACAAATGTCATTATTTGGGTAGGAGATCCTTTTTTAACGTGTTTATATGATGAGTTACTACTTTTATTTTTTTTTTAAGCTTTTTTAGATGTGTTTACATTGTTTGTATTTCTGTCTTATAAGATACTTAAACATGGCCAAATTCACAACGTGGGATAATTTTAATATATGTAAAATTTCATGGTGTGTGTATGTGTGTGTGGTAGACAAAATGAGCTGATTTCGATATAAGGCTGTGATAATTTACATGTTGACATTGCTGGCCTAACTTCACCACAGGACCCACTGGACCCCGCCAAAACAGTGATTGTGATTCGCTCTCTGGTTCCCAATGGTGTCGCAGAGAAGGATGGCAGGCTGTTGCCAGGTGACCGACTCATGTATGTTAACACCACCAACCTGGAGAACGCCAGCCTGGAGGATGCCGTCCAGGCACTTAAGGGGGCCAAGCTCGGCAAGGTCCAGATTGGAGTGGCCAAACCGCTGCCTGTAAGAATTATTATCAGAATGTGTTTGCTTTTTTCTCTGCTTTAAACCTCTCTGAAAATCAAAGTTAGAATGTGGCTTGTGTGTCGTTAGTATTAAGTGTACGTGTACCAGTTGGGGTTACTGAGATTTACCACATGCTTTTGTGAATTTTCTGCAATATTTGTCAGGGATTTGTCCCTGCACGTATGCAGGGTTTTAAATCCAGCAGTCTATATATCACACAACTTAGTATCCAGTCATGAGGGCTCAGCTTACAAGGGCTTGAATTTTTCATGCAGGAAACTGTGTGGAGGTAGGCTGCATGGTTTAGCATTCCACCCACTGTTCTTCCAGGGGAGGTGACCAGCCTAAAATGCCCTGGACCCTTTGTTTTATATTATCATGTTATTGAATTTTCCAATAGCACATCCCCTCTTGTACATTTAAACACACTAGGGCACCTGTCAAGATATTAGGTCTGTCCAACGGCATATTCATTGCTCCAGGCAGCTGTGCTCCTTGTACAGGATGTTTCTCTCTGCAAAAACAGCTTGCATTCTTTCAGCTGTAGAGCTGCATTTCTCTTGTATTGAATCTGCCATCGGATTACTCAGTGAGACCTCTGGGCTGCCAGGGTTAGCTGGATTACAGAGCTGTTGGAAGCCTCTGTAGAGTTATCCTGCTCTGCTGCAGGACGTGGAATGAACTTCTGAGGGGTATTTTGTTGTATTGCCTCTCAAAATTGAGTCTTACTAGTGTAATCCTGCAATATACCATTGTGGTTTTTTTATATACATTTCTAGGCTGCACGCTGCGCAAAATCAGTAGTGGGTTTTTGCACGTGAATGCACGTGAGCAGTTTATATTTTACAATCTGAGGTGATTATTTAACTCTATAGTTAAACAATAGCATTCTCAAAAATTCCTAACACCTCTTTCCATCTTCATTCCATACTAATTTATTTGTACTAGATTTTGGTTAATACAGTCTAATTCCATAAAGCTGGAGACACTGAAAGAATTTCTCCACTTTCTTAGGGAATATGTGGATATTCCCACTCTCCACACCCATATGGTGAACAGGAAATAACTTCATCACCCACCATCCAATCATTTGACTTCAACAATATTTTGGTTGAAGAAGGAGAGGAAGAAGGACTGACTGAGGGCATCCTTTACCGAGCAGAGCCTGCATTGGTTAGTTAGCTTCTGGGAAAA
>VUQS01032488.1:0-12230 GCA_015108495.1 Heterochromis multidens | reverse complement strand
GCAATTTGGCACCATCAGTGAAAGTTGAAATGTCTTCAGTATTGAATAGCAGAAATTAGGCTTTCTTGTCGGAGGTCATTTTTACAAAAAACAAGGGAAAAAAAAGTGGATGACAACACAGTACACAACAGGAGACTGATGCATAATAAACAGGCGAATAAGGCAGAAAATAATGATATTTGACAGGAAACTGCTCTTAAAGCACACTGGGAGATGGAGCTGTGCAGGAAATGCGGTTTTATCTCGGTGGAAGCAAGACAGCAAAGGTAGGACAGAATTCATAACAATGCTTTTCAAACGTGAAGTGTAATTTTGGTCTTCTTTTGCTGCTGGTTCAGTGAATTTTGGTCGGAGAGTGACGAAACTTGCAGTTTTGAAATCTGTGAGAACTGTGCTTTCAACAAAGACGTTGCTTGTCCATGTAGATGCTGTCGGGTGAAAGGGGGAATCCGCGCTTTGTTTATATCCTTTTGAGGAATGTTTACCTGCTCTAACTGTTTGTTGTTTTAGCTGTGTTTGAAATGGTGAAATGGTTTGGTGAGCTTTTAGCTGAGATTCTGACATTTCTGTCGATACCACATATCTATATTTAAATAACAAACCTGGCGGCACAGCCCGTGAAACCAGATGTTCCACCTCTTGCCCTCGGTACTGTGGGCATTGGGGTTTAACAGGTTAATAAGTCTGCAGATGTGGGGATGTACAGTCAGGAGATCAATGCTTTACATCAGTGAAGATGCCATTCTCTATCTAGCTTCACAGGGCGTACTCTCATCTGGATAAAGGGAGTGGTGCTGTGAGGATCATGTTTTTTGACTTCTCCAGTGCTTTCAACACTATCCAACCACTCATACGGACAGACAAACTGACCAAGATGAGAGTGGACCCACACCTAGTATCCTGGATAATGGACTATCTCAGTAGGAGATCACAGTTTGTCATGCTGAGTGACTGCCCCCCAGGGGATGGTGCTTTCCCCTGTCTTGTTCATCCTGTAGACTTCCGACTTTAAATACAATTCAGAGTCATGCCACATGCAGAAGTTCTCAGGTGACACAGCGATTGTGGGGTGTATAAGTGATGGGCAGGAGGGTGAGTACAGAAACCTGGTGGAGCTCTTTCTAGGCAAACCACCTGCAGCTGAATACCACCAAGACCAAGGAGAAGGTGACAGACTTCCCCTGCAGTAAACTCCTGCTGATGTTCTACCAGTCAACAGTCGCCAGTGTTCTCTTCTATGAAGTGGTTTGCTGGAGAGGTATCATTATGAAGAGTGGACAGACTGGTTAGGAGAGCAGGCTCTGCAGTTGGCATGAAGCAGGAGCCCCTTACATCAGTGGGGGAGAAAAGAACCCTCAATAAACTTCTGACCATTCTGGACAACAGGTGACCTCTGCACAGTGTATTCCTGAGGCAGAGGAACATGTTTAGCAACAGACTGTTGTCATTGTCTTGTACCAGTGGCAGACTGAGGAGGTCTTTTGTCCCACAGGCCATAAAGCTCTTCAATGCATCACGGAAGGGCAGAGGAGACATTGACTTTTCAGCATAACTCTTTGCAAGTCAGCACTAAGAGTCCTGATACTGACTATATTAGTACATCTACATTTACACACTGTTCTCTTTAATCTAGTTTCTGGCTACAGAGTATTATCCATTTTGTACAGTAGTCACAAGTCTTACACTGTGAATCAATCTTATACTGTTTGCCTGTAGGATAACCACCCCTTGCACTACCTACACTTTAATTCACCCCACATAGCATACTACACAGACACCCTGTAACTGGGACAGTTCTCTTTAGTGAGCAAGTAAAACTAGACTACCACTTCACTACTCTAGTTTTCTCATACAATTTCTGCCATTCTGTAACATTATTAATCCTGCGTGTCTACTTTACATGTTTTGTATCTGTATTTGTATGTATCTTGTGTTTGATGTCTTGTATTTAACAAGCTACTGGATGCCTAAATTTCCTTTGGGATTAATTAAGTATCTATCTATCTATATTAAACTACAGTTGTTTCAGGGACTCACATGATGAACTCATTAGGCTGGCAGACGACCGATGCTACACCTCCCACAATAATCCAGGGATTGATCACGGTCTGGCCACCTGTCACTGAAGTCCCTCCCTCCTCTGCTGCATCACGAAAGCCTCGAATCATCAGCGGCATCACCCGCTCACGGTCCTGTGTCACACATGCACAAACACACAATCATGAAGAATGAACTCATGCTCATGGCACCTTTAACCAATGTTAATTTGTTAATTAAGTACAATGACACAAATATAGTGACAACCTCCACTTCATAGTCACAACAGGGACTGACTCAACACCACACAGAAAATGCTACCTTTTCATTCATCTTCTGACTGACGCTCAGCAGCATGAGCATGTTGTCACACTCTGTAATGCCCATGGCGTAAAGATCGCTGAGGACATTAGCGCACGCTATCCTGCCCTGAGAGACAAAGAGACAAAGTGAGAGAGAGTAAGAGTCATGTGACTGTTAGCCTCGCAATGCTCCCATAGAGATGGAACTCAAAGAAAGAGAAATCCTGACCAAAAACTACCAATGGCACTTCTCAAAACAATGGGCATAACTGATGAACAGAAGGTGCTGGAAGCTTCAAATCATTACTATTACAAACTAAAGTGTGTGAAATTATCTGTGATGGGTGTTTGTCTTGGTATTATAGTCTGCAGTAGTGTTTTGGACAAAATAAGTGATAATTTAATCTTTGTTTTTGCTTCTTTTGGTTTTATGGGCTAATATCTGCTATTATAAAGGGAAAAAAGTCTTTACTGACAAAAACAATTAGCTGAGGTTGTGCTTCTTGTGGTGTGTGGTATCTGATGATGCTGTAAAAAAGATGTTGTCTAACTATCAGCAGGTTATGCTGTTATGTTGTTTGGACAGCTTTACCTCCTTAATAATTCCCCAGCAAACAGTGGCGGGGTGCCCATGTACTGTTTGTTAATGCTGAGTGGAAGGAAATGTATACTAACAAACTCACCATCATGTAAGGATCTTCCACCAGAGGGTAAAAAAAATCTGTGGTCTGGACAAGTGACAGCCCCCCATGCCTCAGAGGAATCACAGCGCAATCCATCCCTATACCTGGAAACACACCACAGCGGTGAGGACAAGCAAGTAAATGCTGACTTCGTTTTAGTGTTACTACATCTACTTTCTAAGTAGTCTGTACTTAACTGCAGTTAAATAAATGCAGTAGCCTATTTATTACAGGACTGTTACATGGAATTGTTTGACACTGTCTGAACTTTAAATGAATTTGTTTTAATGTTTGGGGGTTACTCCGTGTAACTCCGTGTAACTCCGTATACTGCTTGTACACGGAACTAAAAAGTGCGCAACTCTTTTAAAACAGGAATGTTTCACCATCAGCACGAACTTCGCACTCAGAGCATCCGAGACATTTCTGCTGACTCATACTTGGTAATTTAATAACTCACGAAACTTGTGTCCTTTTCTTTCTTGGCTAATTATGTTATTACATGCATACATTATTTAGCGATAGCGTAGGACCGTCTTTCGCCCACACACACACACACACACACACATATATATATATATATATATATGTGTCGAATTTCGGCCATAGCTTTCTATCTGTCAAATGAGCTGCCATTGCTTAACATAAGCTAGCTAAGTTAGCAACAGTTGCATTAGCTGACTGCCGTTAACCACTCGGGTTTTTAGGCCATAATGGCTAGCTCTGCTAACTTCCAATTTGTTTCTTACCGAGTCGCGGGCCAGGCAGCTGTTGGCTGAACTCCGAAGCTTGGTCTCCGACCTTCCCTGTCCCGTCGGCCCGGTCCGGCTCCAGTCCCGCCAGGAGTTTGAGCAGAGCCTCCTGCGGGACTTTGCAGCCTCATCCCTTCAGTTCCGAAAAGCTTGTGAGACGGAACCCGCGCTCCAGGCCGTGCTCCTCAGGTTTGAAGGGCTTGTATCCAGGGGGAAAACATCCCTCTGTGCCCACAGCCTCCACTGTGGGAGGCGGGGAAGTTGAGCCTGACATGCCCGTGGACCTCTTCTGTCACACAATACCAGCTGCGTATCGTACACCGATGAATACAGACGCAGGGATGAATGGAGCGTGTGTCTGGCGAGTGGTACGTGAAACGGAAGACCAGTGTAAAGTTAAACGACATAAAACCAATGTAACTTCCTGATGGTATTTTCGACGTAACAAATTTGTGCGCGTGTGTGGGTCTAACAGCATTTACAGAGTCCACATACCACATTTGTAGCATAACTTGGGCATTGGACTTATTGTTACTACTATATTAGAAAAAAAGAAAGAAAAAAAATGTAACCATCGGAGTTTAAGGGAAACACCTTATTTTGAAGGCGACGATTATCCTTCCGGGCTCTGTCCCTGTTCGTCAACCTTGAAGCAACATAGAACCATAAACATATATATTTATGTGTGTGTATGCATGTAACTATTAGAGCGTTACCATCTGCTTATGTTGCCAGGTGCACTTTTTAAAAATCCATCCTTTTATGTTTTTATTTAGAACTTAAACTATTCAATAACAATTAAATTGTAACTACAATAAATATTGTCACTGTGCCAAAGTTTTGATAAACTCAAACGATTTCCCTCGAATGGTAAATGGAGCGCTTTTCTACATGAGCACCCAAACCGCTTTATACAACATGCCTCATTCACCCATTCATGCAAGCACTTTTTTCTACCCAAGTGCTTTCTATCTAACATGCACACACGTTCACACTCCGACGGACACATCAGACAGCAACTTGGGGTTCAGTATCTTGCCCAAGGACACTTTGGCATGCAGACTGGAGCAGCCAGGATCAAACCACCAACCTTCTGATTAGCAGATGACCTGCTCTACCTCCTGAGCTACAGCCACCCAGGTCGTAAATGGCTTCTTCCTAGTTGTACTATACTCAGGGAACATGCAAAACTAGTGATGGGGAAAGCGAGACTTTGTGAAATACTGAAACGTCCGAAGCAATTGTGCCGGAATTGTATCGAGGTTTCGAAACAATCTGAAACCAACCTCTACAGTGACCCCTATTAGCCAATTTGGCTTTCGCCACATCTTGATAATGCTATTTGTGAAAAAAAATGACACAGACAAGCCCTGCACAATTACAAACAAAGCTACTTATAATACCAGACTATCAATAATTATGATCAACACATGTTTTGGAAAAATACCCGTACAAACAAGGAAGAAAAAACACAGACTGTTCCTACAGTGAGACTGTTCATTACAGTCACAGCAAGCAGACTGTAGTGAACAGTGTGCTTCAGCAAATACTATTTTCTCCCTCTGCTGACATTCATGAGGCTGTTTCAGTTGCTTAGTAATTCAGTGCAATGCACAATAAACCAATTTATAAAATAAAATATATTGAGAAAAGACTGATATGTTTATTGTGATAACCTCACAGGTTTTCAGCCGTTTTGGGGTTCAGTTGGCTTTTTTTTTTTGACAGCCTTGTCCCCAGCCTTGGAAAAAAAACCCTCAAAAATGGGAATCCTGGTGCCTTGCCTGCCTAGAAGCAGCAGGTAAGCCACCTGTCAAAACTGGGGTGAAACGCACCAAAACCTCACTTAGCCACGGTCACGTGACACAGGTGTTTTGAACCATACTTCGGAGCAGTGTTTCGAAACATCTGCGCTTCAGAAGCTCAACACAGTGTCGAAATGTCAGTATCGAGTGTCCAATCCCTATATAAAACACAAGGCCTAATGAATAACTGATTTATTTTGTAAATCTCCAACAGTTTGAAGCAATATATATAATTTTTTGCCACAAATGTTCTATACTTAGACAAGATCCACACAAACTGTGAAGGAACCTTACATTCAGATAGATAAATAGTTCGGTGCAACAGGTAAAGCTAAGACAGAAGAAGGGTCACAAAAGGGCTGTTGGGTTAAGGACTGGGTCTAGCATGAGGGAGAAAGCAGTGGTGCAGTCAGTCATGTATACAGGCACAGAACACAGAGAATGGCTACTTTTTTTTTTCAACAAGAGTAAATCCATCTCTAATACATCATAATACATGTTTTGAGGTAATGCAGACAGCTACATTTACAACCATAACATATCAGATTTTTTTTAAAGCTCAATATGTTATTGACATGACCGTGTTTTCTTCTCTGAATTGTCACTTTTTTTTTTAACATGCCATCACCTTAGGTCCAGTGATTACTGATCAGCTGGATTGATGAAACTGAAATCGGATTGATGCAATTAAAAGTATACACATTTACATCACAGCATGTAATGTAGTCCTCTGTCACCACTGCAGCACTGAAGCAAAGAAGCAAGGAAATGGGGGATAAGCGATCAGGGATCATGTAAAAATACTGATGGACACGTGCATCAAAGTGTTATCTCAGAGGAAAGTAGGCATAGGGAGAGGTAAGAGGGGAAAAACAGGTGTTGGCTGGAAAAAAAAAAAGGTGTGGGAATGAAAAAACTACAGCAGAGACTGCATCCACAGAGGAGCTATAGGGAAATATCATGCTGGTTATCTTGGTTTTCTTTCACTTGTTCATACGGTTATCAGATTGCCTTGGGACAAACTGTCTTGAGTCCAGCATGCTGGACTGTTAAAACAGAAAGATCCAGACTTTGTGTTCAGGTTTGTGGATGTGTGTTTGCATGACAGAGAAGGTGAGAGTAAGGTGCAACTATCCAAACTTGTTTTTCCAGTCTGTGCCCAGAACTGGGAGAGGACACACTGAACCTAAATATATTATACATATATATACTGCATATGTATGTGTGTGTTGGTGTCATGGTGCGCAGAGGTATGCTTATGTTACTGTATACAGTCCATTACATGTATCTGCAGTGTGTCCATATCTGGAGCCAGGTACTGGCACTTAGGACAACATAAATCCGGCAGCTCCTCAGTTCCGGCTGGCCCTTGATCACCAACTGGTCCCAATCCTGGAGTACGGAATGAGGGGGCAGGGGGCACCGTGTTGAAAGGGGGGAACACACCTAAGGCCAAGGGAAAGAAAGCCTTTAAAAACAAATCTTGAGAAAACATTTTTTACATTTCCTCAGTATACAGTGTTGGTGAAAGGTAAATTTACTCAATCACATCTACTTAAGTACAGTTCAAAGTAGGAATGCACTGATCCTGACTTGAAAAGCTAGATTGTGTATTGTTAACAACAGGCTGGTTTTAATTCAGTACAGTTCTGTTGTTTCTGTGCTCAGTACGCCACGTGTCAGCGGCAGTGCACCGGTGTCTAGAAGGATGCTAGCATAGCATGGAGGAAGCTAACAACAACAATGTCTGTCGTTGTGTCCTGACTGATTTAATCAACACTTGTTGGGAAGCTGTTATTGCACTTACAGTAACATAACGAGTTGTCATCAGCTCCATTAATACCAAGATAATGAAGAAACTAGTGTGAGCATACATGACAGCAGCACACAGAAGACTTTCACACGGTTTAGAATTTAAAAAAAAAGTCAGAGTACACTGAATAAATAACACCCAGTAGTATTGAGGCAAAAAAGCTGGATTCATGGATCACTCATTTTAAAACCTAAATGAGTATTTTCCTTTTTTGCTCCATCACATTTTACAACATACAGTTAGATCCAAATGTTTTTGGACAATAACACATCTTTTGTAATTTTGCCTCTGCACACCATCACAGTGGATTTAAATCAAACAATCAAGATGTGACTGAAGTGCAGACTTTCATGTTTAATTCAAGGAGTTTAACAAAAGTTAGCTAACATTAACTGTTCAGGAATTATAGACATTTTTATACATAATCCTCCATTTTAAAGGTTCAAAATTAGTTAGACAATTGACTGACAAGCAGTTTCATGTCAAGATGAGGCCTGTTTCCTTGTTATTCCATGACAAATTAAGCAGATAAAAGTTTAGGAGTTGATTCCAAGAATTTGAATTAACCGCCTGGTCTGTTCTTGAAAAGAATGAATGCGCTGGCCAGCTCAGCAACACCAAAAGGTCCAAAAGAGTGCAGAAGACAACCAAAGTGGACAATCACAGAATTCTTTCCTTAGTTAGGAAAAACCCCTATACAACATCTAACCAAGGCCAGAACAGTCATATAGAGGTAGGTGTATCATTGCCAAAGTCTAGAGACACTTTTATGAATGGAAATACGAAGGATTTACTACAAGGTGCAAACCACTGGTTATATTCAAGAAAAGGAAGGTCAAATTAGACGTTTCCATCTCAAAGAGCCTGCACAGTTTTGGACAGATGAAACCAAGATTAACTTGTACCTGAATGATAGGAAGAAGAGAAACAGCTCATGATTCAAAGCATACCATATCATTTGTCAAACATGTGGAGGCAATGTTATGGCATGGGCATGTATGGCTGCCAGTGGAACCGGGTCACTAGACTGGTGATAGAAGTAGCAGGATGAATTCTGAAGTGTACAATGCTATACTCTGCTCGGATTCAGCCAAATGCTACAAAACTGCTCAGGCAATGCTTCACAATACAAATGGAGAATGACCCAAAGCATACTGCAAAAGCAACCTAAGAGTTTCTCAAGGCAAAGAAATGGGATATTCTGAAATGGCCAAGTGAGTCACCTGATTTTAACCCAATAGTGCATGCTTTTCAGTGACTGTATAAAAGTAAACTAATGGTGGTCAGGCAAAACAAGATATTCAACAGGTATCACCACAGGATGTGGCCAGTTACAAAGTGTGTTATTTACTACTTCTGGTAACCTTACGAACAAAACATTGAATCTACTATTTGGTAAAATAATTGTCAGTCTAATCAACAATTAAAAACAATCTGTAATTGCAGCCTTACATGTGAATAAATCAAAAAAGTCAGGAAAAAACCCACGGCAATAGTGGCAGTATTTATGAACTTTGTTATTAGAATAAAACTATCATGAGTCCGTTCAAGTATCTGATTCACACATGAAAATCTTGATGGTCATTTTTGAACATGTAAGTTTGTGCACACGTGTTGGCTGTAATGTACCTTGTGGAGGGGGAATGTGTGTGGGCCGTGCAGAGAAGTCTTCCAGGTGTCTCATCTTCATTTGCTCCATACGTGCACTGAAACAGAGGTAAGCATTAAAAATGCCCATGTTAAATCCGATCTTAATAACTGTCCAGATATGTCAAACACACAGAGGACAAATGCAGATGAAGCTGACTTTGGATCTGAAGTGTCAGTCTTGGAAATGTGCTAACATTTGATGATTCTGATACCACCTCCAGTGGAGCTGAAGTCCAGCATGTGATCAACAATTGAGATTGATGGCAAGGACAGCAATTTACAAGACAAGGACTATGGTAGCTCCTATGTAACCCTAAATTTCCCTTAAAAACACACTGAGCTACTGGCTGCATGAACAGTGCCCACATGTCCACATACCCAAACTGATGGCACAAATGATTATCATAATGAAAATGGGCATGTGCAATGATTTTTTTTTTTTTTTACCGTGATGTAGCTTCCTGTTTAAACCTCTCGTTCTCAGCCAAGGCCTGATTCAGCTGCTCCTGCAGTTCCTCCTTCTTCTGGTTCAACTTCTCTCTGGCTTCTCGCTCAGCGAGGAAATCTGCCTTGTAGATCTCAGCCTGGGCATAAACAAAGGTAGTGAGAGAGGCAGTTTTCATGCAGTAGTTTGGTTTCATTTCAATAAATCTGCATTACGTACATGTTAAAATGTAGTTGTACAGAATGAAGTTTAAATGTGTGCTGTACACCTAGGGGTGCACACCATTAGAAGAATATTGAGCCTCTCTCCACTCTGTCCCAGCCAGCTGCTGAAGTCACCTTAGCTTGTGGTGGTTTGAAACAACTACAAACACTTCAGATTTGCATAATGTGACCCCAAGGCCTTGTCTAACTTGCAGCCTTTGCCCGGATTTTGCTTTTGTTTTTGGTGTTCTGAATGTGTCTACTCCTGAATCGAGGACATGTTCCAGGATGTTTTTTTTGTTGCTTTTTTTTTTAAATCAAATATTAATTGTACTCCTCTGGGAATTGCCACCTTATCGTAGTGGAGAGGTTTGTGTGTCCCAATGATCCCAGGTGCTATGTTGTCCAGGGCCTTTGCCCCTGACCTCCCAAGGCAAATTGGTCCTGGTTGAGGGGCCAGACAAAGAGCAATTTAGAGGACCCCTACAAGAGGAAAAAATGCAAGGGACCAGTTCACCCTGCTCGGGATAGGATTACCGGGTCCCCACCCTGAAGCCAGGCCTGGGGATGGAGCTCAAGGGAGCGCACCTGGTGGCCAGGCCTTAGCCCATGGAGCCTGGCCAAGTGCAGCCTGAAGAGGAGATATGGGCCTGCCCCTCCTGTGAGCCCACCACCCGCAGGAGGTGCCATAGGGGTTGAATGCAATGTGCATCGGACGGCAGTCAAGGGCGGGAGCCCTGGCGGTCCACTCCCCGGTTACTCAGGTTGGCTATGGGGACTCTCTGGTGGGGAAGGAGCCTGAACTAGTACATGAGGTTGAGAGATACTGGCTAGATATAGTCTGGCTCACCTCAACACACAATTTGGGGTCTGGAAGCAGTTTCCTGGAGAGGGGCTGGACTGTGTTCCAGTCTGGAGTTACCCTCAGTGAGAGGTGGTGGGCAGGGGTGGGTATTCTTGTATTCCCTGGGGTCGCTGCCTGTACGTTGGGGTTTTTCCCGATGGACGAGAGGGTTGTTTCTCTGCACCTTCGGGTTGGGAACGAGTCCAGACTGTCGTTTGTGCTGAACGACAGCTGAGATTACCCAGCCTTCTTGAAGTTGCTGGGTGCGGTGCTGGAGAGTGCGCCACCTGGCATCTGCCCAATCTGAACCTGAGCAGTGTTCTATTATTGGACTTCTGTGCTAATCACAGTTTGTCCTTAACACTATGTTCAAACATACAGGTGTTCATAAGTGCACGTGGCACCAGGACCCCTTAGATTTCATGTTGATGATCGATTTTGTAATAGTATCATCAGATCTGCGGATGTGTTCTGGACACTTGGGTGAAAAGAAGAGCTGAGCTGTCAACTGATCACCACCTGGTGGTGAGTTGGATCAGGTGATGGGGGAGGATGCCGAACAGACCTGACGCACCAAAACGTATAGTGAGGTGGGAGCATCTGGCAGAGGCCGCGGTCCATCAGATTTTTTACTCCCACCTCCAGCAGAATTTCAGCTGTAGCTGCAAGGTGGTTGGTGCCTGTCATGGTGGTAATTCCTGAACCAGATGGTGGACACCGGAGGTGAAGGGAGCCATCAAGCTGAAGAAGGAGTCTTATCAGCCCTGATTAGCCTGTGGGACTCTGGAGGCAGCTGACAGGTACCAGCAGGCCAAGTGGAGTGTGGCTCTGGCAGTAGCTGAAACAAAAACTCGGGTGTGGTGAGGCCATGGAACAAGACTTTCAGTCAGCCTCAAAGCAATTCTTGCAAACCATCAGGCAACTCAGGAGGGGAAGCAGGGCTCTAGTCACACGGTGTGTAATGTGGGTGGGTGATGATGACTTCAACTGAGAATATAATTGGGCGGTGGAAGGTAAACTTTGAGGATCTTCTCAATCCCACTGACACACATTCTGTAAAGGAAACAGAGTCTGGGGATTCGCCCATCACTAGGGTCACTGAGGTAGTTAAAGAACTCCTTGGTGGCAGGGCCCCTGGGGTGATGAGATTCACCCTGAGTTCCTTAAGGCCCTGGATGTTGTGGGGCTGTCTTGGTGGACATGCCTCATCAACATAGTGTGGAGATCTGGGGTGGTGCCTCTGGATTGTCGGAGAGGTGGATGTTGTCCAAGTTAAGGACAATGCTGCACAATACCTCCCACCCACTCCATGACGTGCTGGCTAGTGAGAGACTGAGATTACCCAAATGCACCACTGAACAACACAGGAAATCATTCCTGCCTGTGGCTCTCTCTGTACAACTCCTCCATCTGAAGCACAAGTATACACTGCAACAACTGTACACCCTTAATATAATAAAGGCAGTATGATAAGAGGGGCACCTCAATTCAACTCATCTATATTCAGTTTTGTGTAATATATTGGGATATTTATATATTAGAGTTTTTTGTATTATTAGAGCCATTTGTAATATTTTGTAATTTTGTAATATATTGTATTATTTAATATTGGTATTTAAACTTCCCTCCTGTAGGCCCACCACCCGCAGGAGGCGCCGTAGGGGTCGGGTGCAATGTGAGTCGGGCGGCGGCCAAG
>VUQS01032486.1:21678-45052 GCA_015108495.1 Heterochromis multidens | reverse complement strand
TGTAATTGGAGCCAGACTGGACACGCTGGGGGAGGTGGTGGAAAGATGCACACTAAAGATGTTAGAAGCCATCCTGAACAACTCTGATCACCCACTTTATAACATCTTCATGGAACAAAAAAACATCAGTACTGGAAGACTCCTCTCTCTCCGTTGTAAAACGGAGAGATACAGAAAATCATTTGTACCCACAGCCATCAGGCTTTACAATTCTCACATAAATAGCAGATGAGCTGTCAGACAAATGAATTTCCCTCTGGGATCAATAAAGTTATTCGTATTCGTATTCGTATTCGTATGTAACAATTCCAGCCCTCCTACGCACAGAAATTGGCCCCAACTCCAAAGCCAGTTTTCCTTTCATAGTTTTCCTTTCCTTTCCTTTCATTCCTTTCCTTTCAAATGTAGAGCAAATGTAAATCCCAAGAAGTTTGACCTTGTAATGTCTAATGATAATCAATAATTTCTATCTTGAACATAAATAGTTGGCAGTCTAACACAAATCGCCTGCTAATAAAACATTGTTACTAAAGCAGCAACATCATTAACAACAGCCTTTTCAGCCTGCCATGAATTTATCCTGCCACAGCTGTTCATAAAGTCATGTTTTGCAAAGTCAGTAATAAAAATCTGCTGTAGCTCTTTCAGTCCTCACATTGTATTTAGCTGCATTCAAATATAATCCTTAAACAAACCACCATCAACTATTTTGGTCTTAGAAGCTATGAAAAAGGCAACAAAATAGGCTGACTGCCACTCCACAGGAATGGAACACAAACCTTAACTAAACCCTGGTGAGGTAAACTAGCCCTTACTTGACACACCTCCTATGTTGTTGTCCACAGGACGGTGTGATATGGCCTCTTTCAGTGTCAGTTTGGAGCACAGAGCTTGGATTCAGTTTCACTTCATTTACATTAACAAACAGAAGCACACAGAAACAAACTAAAATGCTTCAGTCATTCAATCACCACCTTCCAGTCTGCATGTCAAAGTGCTTTTGGACAAGATGTAGAACCTGAAATTGCCCCCAGTACATTCATTGTTGTGTGAGTGATAGGTAAAATGCATTAACGGTACAGAAAAAAATTGCTGTATGAATGTGTGTGGGAATGGGTGAATGCAGCTTGTGAGGATATTTGCTTTCAAAATATCAGTTCAATTCAATTCAATTCAATTTTATTTACATAGCACCAATTCACACGTTTTATATTGTAAGGTAAAGACCCTACAATATTAGAAATAAATACCAATAATCAGATGTCCTCCTATGAGCAAGCACTTGGCGACAGTGGGAAGGAAAAACTCCCTGTTAACAGAAAGAAACCTCCGGCAGCCTAATCTTAAAAGTAGAGAGGGTGTCTGTCTCCTGAGTCTAAACTGGGCACTGGTTTCATAGTAGGGGGGCCTGATACCTGAAGGCTGTGCCTCCCATTCTATTTTTGAAAACTCTTGAAGCACAAGTAAACCTGCAGTCTGAGAGTGAAGTGCTCTGTTAGGATAATAAGGTAATATGAGATTGGATAAGCAGAAGGAAATAGACAGATAGATGGAGGTACTGTGAGATCTTTAGAAAATGATTGTACCTGATTATTCAAAATTTTGTATGTAAGGAGAAGGATTTTGAATTCATTTCTGAATTTAACATAAAGCTAATATGGGAGAAATATGGTCTCCCTTTCCAGTCCCAGTTAGTACTCTTGCTGCAGCGTTCTGGATCAACTGAAGGCTTTTTAGGGAGCTTTTAGAACAACCTGATAATAAGGAATTACAATATTCCAGCTTAGAAGTAATGCATAAACTAACTTTTCAGCATCAGTCTGAGACAGGATGTTTCTGATTTTAACAATAATGTGTAAATGACTGAAGGCATTCCGACATATCTGCTTAATGTGCAAGCAGTGGTTGTCATGTTCCGGCTGTGTGGCAGACAGAGTGAGGACCCAACATGCAGACTCCGGGGACAGACGTGACTTCAAAAGTAGCTTTATTGTTAGGGTTAAATAACTCAAAATACAAACAAAGCTCTGACGGGGCAAAGCACGCAACGGCAACTGTCACTGAAACTTAGTACAGGGAAACAAAGCACAAAGCTGGCAGGGAAACAACAACAACGCGACAAGGAACATGGAGAGACTCAGACAATAAATACAAACAGGAGGACGAGCAGGATAACAAACAGGTGAGGAACACAGCTGGGAACAATCAGGGACAAATCAGGAGTAATGAGGGAGAGGAAGGAAAACTGAACATAATACACAGGAGACAAAGGACTGTCAAAGTAAAACAGGAAACATAACACTCACACTGACACTCAGACTAGGAAATGTGGACTTGACATGGAGACTAGAGACCAGATACAGAAACACACCGAGAGCGAGAGACAGAGGGACACAGTGAGAGCCAGTGAGAGAGACAGGATGGGGGCAGGAGACAGGACTCAGAAGACTAACACACAAGGAAAGGGAACTAAACTCTAAGAAAACCATAGAACACAAAACCTGAGAATACAAAACTAAAGATATTCTAAACTT
Organism: Heterochromis multidens; assembly: GCA_015108495.1. Taxonomy (NCBI): domain Eukaryota; kingdom Metazoa; phylum Chordata; class Actinopteri; order Cichliformes; family Cichlidae; genus Heterochromis; species Heterochromis multidens. Next base: position 42,518 of record VUQS01032486.1, on the reverse strand, counting down.
AGCACAAGGGATAACAACTCAAAACACTGGGTCCACAGACCCCGGACCATGACAGTGGTACTCTAGTGAAATTTAAAAAACAGATATCAATTAAGACACACCAAAGTAGGCGTTCTCATGGTTGTGTCTTGTGGCTTGTCAAACTGAGAGACCAGCAGCTTGCAGCTGGTTGTTTGCACAATGTAGATAAACCTCTGGTCTTTGATAGAAACTAGTGTGCTATCCAAGGTGCTGCTGGCTTTGCTTTCACTGCTCTGAAATCAGTTACCATCTGCTCTTTGTGTGGAAACGGAGGTAGTATTAGCAGGTAGATGAGCACTCTTATTTATCATGAGTTTTCTTTTGATAACTACCTCGGCCAACGTGTCATGTAAGAAACTTTTAATAACTGGTTTAGCACGTTAGTAATGAAATGTTTAATGATGAAGAGGGGAACTCCTGCCATGTCTGGTTTAATAAAACAGGCAAGTTGAACAGGTGCAGGTTCCACAAAAACTTTCAGATTAACATCTCTGAGAAATCATTTGGTTTACAAAGTTTAACCAGTTGCTTTGCTAATACAGCACCTTCATTTTTCATTCATATTTAATCCCGCTGTAGATATTGGCAGTTAACAACGTCACACAGTACTCAAGGCTTTTAATTCAACTGTGATTTTTTTTCCTGTAAATATATTTAATATACTTTTTTTAAAACCAAGATATAGGCCTGTGTTTAAAAACAGCCATTAAAAACCTATGCTCTTATAGATGATGCATTATTGTAGATTAAACAGAATGTACAGTGTTTAAAATGAGCTCAACCTTAAACATGTGCAGCAGTAATACTGATCCATATAACACAGAGGGGAACAATTTTCTGCAGAATAAATACTTTTATTTTTGATACATTTTATAGAATTTGCCAATCATACAGTTTTATGTGTAATGAGGTGTTTTCATAGTATTTTACTGCTACTTTTGCTAAACCAATGGTTCTAACAAATGCCTCCACCACATGTCATTGTCAGCTAATATTAAATAGTCATATAACTATAGTAGCAATAAAATTTTACAACTCTACAGCCAGGAAAAAGTGCAGCAAGACGCTGTCAGAGTGGTATGTTTTAATCTGGTCCAATTTGTCTTGTTAAAGACTACAGGAAGCTTTATTTTATTTTATTTTATTTGAGTTTTTCAGCCAAATTTCTAGAAATGAGAGCTGCAACATCCAAAGTGGGATGGATGCCATCTCCCCTAATAAGACCAGGTTTTCCCCAGAAAGTTTTCCGGTTGTCTGTAAAGCCCACGTTGTTTTCTGGACACCACCTAGACAGCCAGTGGTTCAAGGATGACATGTAGCTACACCTCATCACTGTTCAGATTGGGCAGTGGACCAGAGAAAACTACAGAGTCCGACATTTTTTTTAGCAAAATTACACAACGACTCAATATTTATTTTAGCGACCGCCAATTGACGCAAACGGGAGCCGTTACTGTGAATTACAATCCTATGAAATCCTTAGCCGGCAGTTTTACATTTTTTTCAATGTCATCTGCTCTAGCCCCTGGAATACTTTTGGCTATGGTCCCTTTAGCGTCATGTTTCTAATAGAGTTGCCATTAACTAGAGATTTTTCCTAGATCAATCTGAAATGTTAACGGGTTGGGGATGTCCCAGAAACGTCTGCTTCAGACTACGCTTCCTCCTCACAGTCACCCACCTGACCTGATTTCCCAGCTGCTCAGGACCTGCTGGTAGACAGCTAACCTGGGCTAAGCTAGCACCAGATAGCTAGTTATAGGATTATTTTCAACAGAAAAAGCACAGGCCATGCTGCTAGTGATTCAGCTAAAAGTGAAGCTAGTGAATCCCAAAGGACACAATAAGTGAATACTATGAATATAATTTGCAGGTGGCTCACGAGAAAGTGTGCTCTGATAAAGAACGTGACAGTTACAGTATGAAATAAGTCACTATGTAAAAGTTGAGCTACACAAATTAAACTACAGAAAATACCACTGCACATTGCAACAGGAAGTGATATGATACCGCAATAAGAGCCAACACCAAGTGAAAGCGCAATCAATCCAATCAACATGCAGACAAAACTAACATTCTAACTATTTAAATATGCTGACCAACACTGAATGCATTGTACAAGAAATGTATTTTCCTGCTTTAATGTGAATAAGCCTTGATGTTTATTATTGCATCGAAAAGCGCTCATTAGTTTGTGTCAGCACTGAATGGAATATCACATTGGAAGGATACTGTGTCATGTTGAATTCACACTTGGTCTGATGTTATTCCAAAGGGCCATCCCACCAGAGCATTCCTGAAAATTAGAAGCCCAACACTATATTGCACAGGACCCTAATTTTCCTGCTGAAATTTGAATAAGCCTTTACAGTTTGTGTTGGCACTGAACAGTGGCGTTACAAGTATCACACTGTGACATGTCATGTCTGGCCTGATAATATCCCAAGGGACAACAGGATATATGATTGCATATAACTGCATTACTGGGATAAGAAGCATAGATTTAGACATCCTTCTATAACACTATAGAAATATATTGCATCACTGCCCTTTATTAGGAAACTTTTTCACTGGCCAGCCACAATTGTGTTTTATTATGAAAAAACCCTTTGATAATACAGCTTTTTGATACTTAACAGAAATGTCAGTAAGGTCTAACACCTAGCACTTCATTATGTAAAGCATTACTCTCTGGTCTGCTTGCATTACTTTTCAGTGTTTTTCTTCAGCTCAGCCTTGTTCAGTTCTTGCCCTGTTACTTCATTATACTGTTAGTTTGTTCATTACATTCCTCCATCAATATCAGCAAGTAGTGCTGCTCAAATCGTTTATGTAATTTGAGAGCATTTAGACGTAATACCGAATTAGAGTTTAAATAGCAGGCAGATGGAATTTCAGTGTTGTTGCTTTGATATTTTTAAATGAGGTAGATGGTGCAAGCAGTGGTTGTCATGTTCAGTTTTGTCATTTTTATTATGCAGGTACCTGTATAATGCAAAAAATAATGTAAAAAATAAAGATAATACAGTCACACGGTGATGAATGATGGCGGTGTTAAGGCTTTTTTATGTGTTCTTTTGTTCAGTTGACTAAATATAAACCCATAATTTATTCACCTTTTTATTAACCACACAACTTCTTTTAGATTACATTTGTTTTTTCATCATGCTGCTATTGACTATTGAATTCATGTACATGCACACAGTGACACCTCCTAGCCTGTGTGAGAACAAAGAGCAGCTAAAAACAGGAGTGGAAATGTGTGCTGGGAGACGTCCTTGAATATTTTCACTCCAGGTGTGTCTTTTCCAAGAACAGACAAAAGTGAACCTAATCAAGAATGGGGAAAAAAAGATTTTGTGCAATAAAGAATGCATTTACATGAAGTGCTGTTAAATGAAGGGCATTTTTTTTTTGTATGGATGGATTCATTTTCCATTTTTTATTATTTTCTACATCTGTGTGGCTTCAAAACAAAGAGTGCTTGCTGAGATGAATAATAAAAAGCCCTGTACAGTAGCTTGGTATCTCTTCTGCAGTCTGGCAGGCTGAACACAACATCCACAGCCTACTGCTATGTTTATGGATGAGATGTTGTGCACCGCACCACAGGGACAGGTCACAACCGGACCCCAAGAAATAAAAAACCTTCCACCATCTGCACAGCTGACATTTCCCACACCAGTGAAAGAGCGCGAGCATCTGGTGTTCACCTCTCGGCTTGTGCGGGGTTTGAAGTTGTCGTAATGTCATGCAGCCATGTGGTTTGTGTGCAGGAACCAGTGAGAGCAACATGACATGTGTAGAATGCAGTTGGACTGAATTGTTGGTATGTGTGAGAGTGTGAGTGTTTGCCTATGCTGAATTCCATTTTCTTTTTTTCAGTGGCCTTGATATTGCTACCTTAGCTCTGGCTAGACTAAGCATTCACAGACGGTTGGCAAGCAGTTGAGTGTCCTCTGCACTGCAAAAATTATACAGTAACAGCATTACAATCGAGTGTTTTCAGTATGAATTGAATTATCTGACTACGTAAGGCTGTTTGACTCAAATAAATTCTACTTCTCTTAAAGAGACGTTTTATCTTCTTTGGACTTGTGTTTGGCTAGATACATGGATGAATGCTTTAACAGATTCTTGAGTGTTCTTTAACACTTATTTTGGGGGCACATTTTCAATATCTTTGGAAATAGCTTCGGAAATATCATTTCTCTTGCCAGTTTCTTTTACCTGCTTTTATTAACCTGCAGTTGTTTGAAGATTATATGTGGCCACAAACAACCATCATCATATAATCAATATAGTTGGCATACTGTAAGTTATGTCAGGAAAATTACCTTTGAACTTACTTTTTTCCCCACTTCCTAGCCAGGATAGAGTCACTCCAAAATGGGGTTCCCAAACTGCATTTCTCTTTTAAATATGAAAGCCTTGGGTAGATGTTGCTCTCCCATCTTGGAGCTAGAACTTCAACAGCCTCTGTGAAATGCTTATATAAACTTGGACAGTTCTCACAACTTCCTTGGGCTGTGCACTCTCTGCAGCTGGTTCAAGTCAAGATAGCAGCTTTTTTCTACATGAAATTACCTTTTGGGTTTGCCTATCCAGTACATTATTTGGACATCCAATCTCATTCTCAGGATGGCTGAACAAAATACCCTTTGGCATTTGTGTCTTTATGCATCACCTTTTTTGAATATTGGGAGCAAAGAGTAACATAACAAGGCAGAAGGAGTGGTTCTGGCCATAGACTGTGTAAAAATAATGGATGTACCCACCATTACGTCACCCATTGGTTTTAATGAACCTTGTTTTTTTAACCACAGCCATGTTGCTGTTGTTGCTAGCTATTTTTTTTTTTAATTTAAATTAAATTAAATTATTAGCTAATTAGTGCAAAGTAACAAACTCTATCAAAGTTTATTTTTTAGACAAAGTGCAAAATTGTTGTGTGGTCATACAAATCGACATTTGAAATTCTTTTAGGAAAACGTGGATGCCACATCCTCAGGACTAAAAAGGAGAGGGACCATCTGACTTGTTATCATCGCTCAGTTCAAAAGTTTGCATCTCTGATGTATGGGGATGCATTAGACCTCTTATTGAGGGTTTCTTTTGATATTGTATATTCGTGTATATGTTTTTACAATATTTTATATAACAGATCCTCTATGTGACACATTGTGGCTAATTGGGTGAGCAGGTTTTATATCTGTCTAACCAGTTGTATCAAATATTTTACTGTTAGATATTGCTTGAGACATTATGTATATCTTCCCTTCTGTTTGTTGTTGAAAGGTATGTACAGGTTTTAGAGTGACATATTCTCCCATCCAGATGACATATTTTTCAGGGAAGGCCTTGCACATTTCAGCAAGACAATGCTAAACTGCATAGCTTTGTAGTAGAAGAGTCTGGGTGCTGAACTAGACTGCTTGTAGTCCAGACCTTTCACCTACTGAAACTATTTGATGCGTCGTAAACAAAAAATACAACAAAGAAGACCCAGGACTGTTGAGCAACTAGGATCCTATATCCAACAAGAATGTGACAACACCCTTCTTCCAAAAGTCTTGCAGTTCCCAGACATTTGTGGACTGTTGTTAAAAGAAGAGGAGGTGCTACACAGGGCTAAACATGGTCGTATCCCAACTTTTTTGAGACATATTGCTGCCATTAAATACAAAAAGAGCTAATATTTTTCTTAAAATGGTGCATGTTCTCAGTTTAAACATCTGATATGTTCTCTATGTTTTACTGTGAATAAAATATAGGTTTAGGTGATTTTTAAGTCATTGTTTTTATTTACATTTTACACAGCATCCCAACTTTTTTGGAACTGGGGTTGTGCTTGGTTGTGATGGGTCCTTACCCAACTTCTATATGTGAAAAGTTTGGAGTGAGATCAGTTCGGCTATTGCCAGGATTGACCCACCAACATCAAAGGACACTTTTTGGGTATGCTAGATGCCAGCAGCTCTGACGAAACAGCAGTTTTTGATACCCCGGGAATGAAAATGAGTTCGCACATCTGCTTCATCACATCTTTTCTCATTAACAAGAACCTACTAAACAACCTTAGAAACAAAAGCTGCAGAATGAAAAGCCATGCTAGTGATTCTATAGCCACATTTCCATGTTTTAAACACAACAAAACTCCTGTCTAAAATGTTTTCATTTAAACTTCACATCCAGAAGAGAGTCCAGGTTTTTGTTGGCAGGGATGCACTACCACCTTGGGCGTGCTGAACACTGGAAAACTGTACAGTGTACAGTATGACTTGGCAAGTATTCATTGGCTTATATCAGCCCTTGGCCAAAAACTTGGTTTACAACACATCTCATACGGTTTGCTTAATGATGCAGTACCTTGCTTACTCCACAGACTTGGCCTGTGAACAAAGGTTTGCAAGGTCTGAAAGCCCTTTCAGCTACTGCTGAAGGTCCCTGTTTTCATAGAGGTTTGACAGACAGCACGGCTCAGCCATGTGTCAGAGTACATTTGCACCCCTCAATGGGTGAAGCAGGAAGGGTGTTTCTACTTGTTTAGACTTTAACACTTGCTCTGACCTCATTCTATAGCTGGGTGGCCATGGCCTGAATTGGAAAATACAAAAAGATGGAACAATGAGAAAGGGCAGTAAGTAAGAGAAGAGCAAGGAAAACCTGAAACGTGTGAGTGAATTCTGGCTGTCTGAACAGTTTAGTAAAGAGCTTACAGTAGCAGAAAGAGCCTCAGACTTTGTTTGTGTGTGTTGGTGCACAAAGTACGTGTACTACTATACTTGTGTGGTGGTGTAATGTATATATTATAAGCTGCACCCACATCACACTCCATTCCTCCTTCTCCTTTGAGGCTAAATGAAGTGTGACAGGACACTGAGGTAGGACCAGAACTCTGGGTCTTTCCCTTGGGGAGATGGAGATGAAGGGGGCTGGAGAGGATAGATGGAAAGTGTGTGTGTAAGTCAGTGTGTGTGGGGGGTTTGATTAAATGCAAGAAGGTTCTGATGGCATGTGACAGCAGCCAGGGTGTGGGGTTCTGGCTAAACATGACCTCTTTTAAGACTTGGATGGAGGTGAGCCTATTGGAGAAGCATCCCAAATGCCAAAGAGTGAGGGAAGCTGCAGAGACAAAACCTCACGATACTTACTTTAAAGGGTTCTTTTGTGGTTGTTTTTTCTTATTCCAAAAAGGCTCTAATGATACAGGGTGCCTTCTACTTTTTCAGATTGTGAAAAACTTTGAGGGGAATTCATAATGTGTGTTTGGAAAACAAAATTGGTGACATGTTTAGACTTGTCTCTTTTTTTTTTTGTTGTTTTTTGTCTTGGTACAGAATATGCAGCTGCCACTGAATTTTATGCTGATAATGAAAAGTGTGTTCGTTTCCATAATGACTAATGGCAGTAGCTGTCACCACATTACCTATTCCCCATTTCCATTTTTCTGTTGTTGTTGTTGTAAACTGTGTGCAATGCACTGTGAAAGTCCCAGTCTGCTCTTCCATGTGATTAGAGAGCTCACAAATCCACAAACTTTTTCCTGACTTTAAAAGACCTCTGTTCATTCTTTCTCTTACTGAGAACCAAGCCACAGCATTTTTTCCAAAGCAAGCACTTTCAGACTGTGTCGACGCTACCCTCTAATCTTTACATAATAAAAAAAAGAAATTAAAAAAAGACAGCAGCCTTTTAAGTAAATTCAAGTTAAGAAGCATCTGTAAGGTAGAGATACAGGTAGGCAGAATGAAAGAAATAATTCATTATTATACTGTTTCAACCCAGCTAACCCTAATTAATGTCCCTGCCATCAGTGATGATGGAGCGACAGGGAGGGAGACAGAGAGAGAGACTGGATGATCTCACTGAGGGAGATGGGCTCAGTGTTGAGACGTCATGTCTTGCTTCAGCTGAAGAGTAATGAAGCATCCTGGCCAAAAAGCACGAAACTCAATTAGCCATGTTAATGTGCTGTTTGGTTGCACAAAGCATGTTAGTCCTAATGTATTTACATAGCCCCTGTCATGGCCCTGAGTCTTTGACCCAGTGTTTGTGTTTTTCGACTTTCAAGTTCTGTTTATTATTAAATCTCTTCTATTTGATTCTTAGTTTGCTTATTTTTAAGATTTTCACCTTTGTGTATCTGCTCGGTGTTTTCAGTCTTGTGCGATTAGTTCCAGTTACTGTATTCCCTCAGTGTTCCTGCCTTTTCCTTCTGTCATTCCTCTATGTTTAGTTTAGTTCTGTGTCTGCGTTCCCCTGTTTAATTATGACTTCTTGCTTGATGCCAAAATAAAACAGGGTTTTTTCAGGTAAAGGCAAATATTTTGGGGATCTGGCCGCCAATGTTTTATGCCAAAAATCAACGAAAAAAAAAAAGTATTCAGAAATTGTTAATGTGGTAAAGTTGCAAGCAGGAATAGCTGTATTTGCACTGCCATAACCACTATTTAAATCCCCAGTGTTACTATTGTTACTGTGCCTACTCTCACATACTGGTACTGCTAGTTCTACAAGTATACTTCCTTGCCAGGGACCCAAGTTTACTGTCTTCCTCTCATAATTCAGTCAAATCTGGACTAAATCCTCCATCACTGAAACTCATCGTCACAGCCAGACATCAATAAATCCAATTAGAAATTCTATAAAAAGGCACTCCTTATGAAAAGAGATGGCCTCATGAAATTAAGGAATAAAATATCCTAATTTGAAGACATCCATGCCATCCATTTTCTTAACCGTTTATCCAGTTCAGAGTCACGGATATTAGAGAGACTTCAGGCAGAACAGGGCTCAGTGATGGGCAGCCATTTGTTGCAACCAGTTGGGGGCTGAGCGGAAAGAGATGACAGAAAAGAGAAGAATATAGCGACCACAAACAACAACAGGACAAAACACAAATTTTGGAATAGTGGCATATAAACACAAGGGGATTGAAGGATGAGTGCTGTGGCAGTGAAGTCAGGGCGTGGCGTTGGGGGAGGCCGGCCAGCACACTGGGCTGGTGTGAGTCAATTAGGCCTCCCCTATTTGATGAGGACGCCGAGACCTGACCAGAGGGAAGTGAAAAACAAGAGAGAGGAAAGTAAAAGTGGAAAGCAGCGAGTGGAAAGTGGCAGCTGGCGAGCCGTGCAGCAGCCGACAAGTGGCGGGGGCTGAGCCGGAGATCCGATGGCTGGAAAGGCGGGGAAAGCGGGGCTGGAAACCCGGGAGCTGGGATAGCTGCGGGAGCCTAGCTGGTAGCCGCGGCGGCTGTCGAGCTGCAGGAGCCGAGTTGGGGAGCAACAACAACTGTAACAGCTGCTCATGCTAATAAAAGCCACACTCTGCCGGCCAAACCTGCCTGTCCTAAGTCTTGTTTGTTACAAGTGCATAATGGGATGTCCCCCAGCATTCTGAGCCTAGTAGCAGAACTAAAGGATTGCCCAGCGTAACCTGATCCAGCCCTAACTATAAGCTTTATCAAAAAGGCAAGTTTTAAACCTTAATCTTACAAGTAGAGAGGGTGTCTGTCTCCTGAGCCCAAATGGGAGCTGATTGCACAAGAGAGGAGCCTGATATTTGAAAGCTTTGGCTCTCATTCTGCTTTTGAAAACTCAAGGTACCACAAGTAAGACTGCACTCTGAAAATAAAGTACCGTTCTTCTGAGGTAGTATGGTACTATCAGGTCTTTAAGATGTGATGGGGCCTGATCATTTGGGACTTTGTGAGGATAAGGAAGAGAAGCTGTTGTGGGAGAAATATGATCTCTCTTTCTAGTCCCTGTTAGTACTCTCGCTGTGGGATTTTGGATCAATTGAATTATTTTCAGGGAGATTTTAGGACAGCTTAAAAAAAAAAACCCAGACAAACAAACAAAAAAAAACAAACATATGCAGTAAGTTTTTATGATATGTTTTTGTATCACAGTCACTAACCAACTTTAACTTCTTACTCTCTGTAATATCCCATTCTGTTTCCACTCAGTCAGTTCCATACAAAAACATTTGAATTCAGACTCAATTAAGACTCAGTTTTCTTTTTTTTCTACTCATTTCCTATCAAATATACTCATACATGGTTCACATATATTATTTTGGATATTTTGTGAGCAACTACTCATGTATGGAATATAAAAAGTGCAAACCCCCCCAAAAACCAAAACAAGACAACATTATAAATGGGACTTTTGACTACCTTTTATGGTTACTACTACTATCACTATTGTAACAGTACTGAAATATAACCGTTGTGTTATAGCCACAGCTTCACTGATATCCTTGCTTCTGTTCTACCTCTAGTACTGCATGCTAAGTATAATTAGCATACTTCCACACTGATTTGAGTGACATCCAATCCAAATGTCTAATTGGAATCAATTCAGGTTAAGTGCTTGGCATCAACAATCAGTATTGATCAAGTGTAAAAGGAATAAAAGTACAGTTTTGCGTCAAAGGATCAGCGTAAACCTAGTGACCAGCTTGGAGAAACTCTGGGTTAGAAGACAGATGGTTAACTGTGATTATTTTTCAATTCAGGAAAGATTTGCTTCTTTTTAAAATGTGCTTTTTCTCAGCCAACTGTTTATGTTGATAAACCATTTCTATTCAGTTTTGTAATTTCCATAATATATCCCTCTGGGTTTGACTGGTGGTACGGTAATAACCCTGTTCATTTCCAGGGGAGTAAACACTGGCCTATGAAATAACATTAACGGTACCTAATGACAAGGTGGAAAAATGTCGCAGTAAAGGCCTCCAGCCTCCTCAAGAGTCAGTAGAACTGTAAACATGCTAAATCACATCCAAGTAACAAATTGCTGCCATTTCTGTAAGCTCATTTACACATGAAGGTTTACGCACAACACTCAGGATAAACTGTGCTTGAACCCCAGTAGCTGGGAAAAGGGAAAACACTATGTATAATAATGTACATGGATTAATAATGTATCTCCTTCATGTAATTAGAGTAGCTCCAAGAATACATTTGCCCAAATTAGGCCCTGAAAGTATTTCCACTGTGTTTAATGTTGCATTCAATACGAGTTACACACCGCGCCGCTAACCCAGATCAACTTTAACTGTCATTAACAAAACAATCTCAGGCAACACTCGATCGTTAATAGCTTAATTTGTTAATGATCTGGGATTTTAGGCTTGATGACTTGAGTGTTGGATACAAGATGTGCTTACTTGTATAAAGTGAAGCAAAGGAGTGGAACAAAAGAGCTGGTAATGGGTATGTATGACACAGCAAAAACAACTGCCAAAAAGCAACATGAAGAATGGGGGAGGATGGGGTGAGACAGAAGGACAGGGATGGGGATTATGATAATGCTGAAGCGACATCTGTTCAGCTGTGTCAAGCAGCTGTATCCACTGAAAAGGGAAGAAGCTTGAGCCAGGACAGGAGCCTCTGTTGATCCCACTATGACAGCAAAGGTAGCCAGAGTAGACACAAAGAAAACACAGCTGCAGACAAATATAGGCTGAAAGGTTAAGCATATAAAGGTGATAAATATACTGCACAAAAAATTAAGGGAACTCTATTTACCTTTGATTTTGGGTGTGAATATGAATCCAGCCCTCAAAACATTGATGATCTTTGGTTTTGTTGACAACAAATTACACAATGTACATCAGTAAAAAAGAAAAAAAAATCAACTTGGATATTTCATTCATCAAGATCTGATATGTTAAGCATTTCCTTAACATTTCTGAGCAGTATTTATTTTTTCACACTGTAACATTTGATAAGTTGGTTTTATTTAAAAAACCTTATTATCTCAAAAAATAATGTTAACTTAAGAGGAATGAGTTGTACTAACGTTTTTATACTGAGTTTGCAGTACTCAAAGATGATAAGTTACATAAAGGTACTATAGTATACTTAAGTAAAAGAGCTCTACTTAATTTGAAAACAAATGCTTTTTATACAACCTTAGTTTACCAAATTTTATAATAAATAAACTCAGAAAAATTTGCTATGATTAGCCAAGATTTTTTAAAATTTTTTGGAGAGAAAGAGGACTTTTACCCAATAGTTATATTATTTGTTAAGAGACAGAGATCCGATTTTTGAGGCATTCTTTCCCATAAACTGTATAGTTACAGTACAGGAACTGGCTGTATTAATGTTTAAACAGCACCCCTGGACGTGAACACTGATGAGAAGTCATTAATCACTAAATTAATCACTAGATTATTCTCAGTCACACTCAAGGCTTCATAAGGAGACTTCACAAAGCAGTGGGTGACATGACAGTGGCTACGTCCATCTTTTATACCGTCTGAGAGCAATGGAAACCAAATCACACTTCCACAAGAATTAAAGTTTAACAAAACACAACTGAAATCATCATGATGCTACAAGAACTCATGGGACTGTTAAAACAATAACAGCTCCTCAATGGAAGAAAACAAAGTTGGGCTAAAGCGAAGCAGCCGCGGACTGTGGGTGATTAGATGAAGGTGATGTTCACTGAAGAATGACACAATGACACGTTCCTTGCAAAGAGTTTTAAGAGTGCTTTTCTTCAGGAAATGCACCAATTGAGTGACATGGCACAAACATAGTTTTGTGTCACATCTGTTTTTTGTTTCTTTGCTTAAAATAAAAGAGCTGAATGATCATTCTACTGTGGTGATTCCATCATTATTGCCAAGGGTTATACTGAGAGTGCTTGTTCAATCAAAAATGCAGCTTGCAGTGCTTCAAGGCCCACCACCAAAGTTCCTAAACCTTTAAAAAGTACTACCCCCTTGAGCACTGAGTAGGAACTTTTTGGGGGGTAAAATAATTTCCTTGGAGCTAAATTTAAACCCTGATAATGTTCAGAGCTCTTCCAAAGCTTCTTAGGCACTGGGGAAAGTTGCTGCAAATCTGGCTTTTTACACATAAAAGATCAATTTACTAGCTTTAGGGAGGCTTTCAGAGTTTAATGTTAATTATATATATAAGAAGGAATTAACAGTTTGACACACTCAACTCAGGTTCAGCTCACTTTAACCCTCCCATTAATCTTAACATAAATAAAAAATACGAGTAAACCATAATGTGTCCTAGATAATATCTTGTGAACGTAAATTAAAGTAAGAAGGTTGACTCCTACATTGTGTAGCATCTCTTATCAGTGATGTGTTTGATGTGGCAATTCCTGTCTGCGTCAGAGAGATTCGGAAATGTTCACCACCCACTTAATCAGTGAAGGCTGTGAGGAGTCATGGATTAGTACACATGAACAATAACAATGCATAGCACACAATGAGAAAGGCAAAACAGAAAGAAAAAGAAAGTATTTAGGAAAGGTTCAGAGTGAGCGGCCCTAAAACAAACTCATGGCTGCAGATAGCCTTCACTCTCTCACAAAATACTATAGTTCCAGCTACGCCTCTCCCGCTCTCTAAGGAAGAAACAAAGGGAGCTTTTATTGTAATATTTTGAAATTGAAAGATTTTTATATTGGCTATAGGTGCAGAATTGAACATCTGCCTCCCTGAAAGAAGAAGATGATCCACAAACACTTATCTGTCTTCCTAGTCCATCTCACTTCTTGTAATTGTGACTTTCAGATGGAACACCACCGGTTTCTGTTAGTCAGAAGGCATATCATTCTGCAATAATCTTCATGAAAGAGATAGAAACATCACAGATCATCACTGTTTCTATATTCAAAGGCATATGCCCTCTGATGCTTCTGAGTCCCACTGGCATGTCAGGCACATAATGTGGTAATCTACTCTCAAGATTAAAGGAACACTTTACCCCAAGTTTGTGATTATTTGGTCCACTTTATGTCAGTCAAAATTGCACTGAAGTTTATAACAAAAAAGGTTGTTATTCATTTAGGATTATATGGATTTCTTAGGCTTCCAGTGTTTGCAACAGAACACTTATTATGATGCAGAACCTGTTAATAGAAAATGGATTTCTCATTTTGTGCCCTTTCTGGCAATCTATCTGAACCATGCTCGCTTCACACCAATATTGCGGGATAACTGTGTTTGCTCCATCATTTGCGCTTTTGGTTCTGAAAAGTCTGATTTAAACCCTAATAAAATGCAGTTTTGTAAGAGAAAGCTGCACTTGTGGGCTGTAACAGCTGCAGAATGGAACAAAGTATAGGCTAGAAAACTGGTGTGAGGAAAAAAAGCAATTAATTTCTCCTAGCTGTTAAATACCTTTGTGTTTTAGCAGTTTGAGTAGATTTTGCAATGATCTATGTATTGTTTTGTACTGATTTCTAAATCTTCTGTAATTCATTTTGTTGTCTACAAAAAAAAGAGGAAAATATTTGGATAATATTTGGTTTTGCTTGCAATAAGAAACCCACAAAGAATTACCAATCTACTCTTCTTATAAATCAGCATTTTTCTTTTTTTTTTTGTTAGATCTCATCAATGTTGCCATCATATACATTAAACACACTCTAATACACTTATTTCAATCAGTAACAAGCAGAATAAAAAGGACAAACAGCATGTGACCAGAGTGATGCCAATTTTGATTGATACCAAAATCGTGCTAAAGAGATCGGAAATATTTGACATTGCTTTTGTCATATAGCCAGACACACAAATGCTAATCCAAATAAATGCTAATGTTGCTCTGTCTGCTGTAGTTATAGATTAATAATTCTAAAATGTTTGTCATATGAACTTGAAATTATGTCTGGCATAGAAAAGCTGTAATCATGTTTCAGAATCCATCTTTTATATGCCGTGTTCGACAGTTGTGTAATTCAGAAATTACACAACTGTCGAAATTTAAAAATGTATACTGCACATTTACTACCCAAAGGATACCAAAAGGCCATGAGACTATTGTACAGCAACTCTTATTTAACTGTAATTCTGCAGTCTGAATCTAAATACAGAAATCAAGAAAGAACCTTTTCCATAGTGGAGTAAATAGATGGAGGACATGAATGGTGTAAATATGTAATTGGTAGTTAGTAAAAGCCTGAGAACATGTCCACCATCTTGTTTCTCTTCTTGCCTTGGAGAATTACAGTACACAGCTAGGTAAGGCCATTAACCCAATTGGTTTTCCCCATCAGGACAAGGGCTGACTACCTAGAGACTGGTTAAGCTGGGTTATTGGTCCCAATCTCCTCGTCCTCAGTAAGCTGCACAAATCGATGAACAGATTTCAGGGCCAAAAGGCTCATCTCAATCCCTCAGCTTCATCAATTACTGTCCCCATTAGAGCCCTCGCACAACCAATCACTGTGTCCTATTTTATTTCTAATGCCTTTTTCTCTTGTTTTCGTCTGCTGTTCATTGTCAGTCCTTTCCCTTTCTCTTCATCTTGTTGTTCTCTGACTGTAATTCTTGTCTTTTCTTGTTTCATGCGATGCCTTTTTTTTCCCTACTTAACCATTCTCAACTGTTTTCCCTTTTCAGCTCTTTTCTTTGTCTTTTGGTCTTCTGCCATTTTCTTTTATCTTCCCTTCACCCACTATATCCTGTACTTCTCTTATCGCTTCTTCTCCCACCCCCGCTACTTTCTGTCTTAGTCCCAAAGGCCTTGGGCTCCCAGCAGCGGATTATCACACATCTAAGGAACTGAGCTCACTCAGTGCTGTTAGCTCCAATTAGTTGTCGGATAGCACATCAGTCAATCTACTAGGTTCTTAACTGGCAAAATTATTCTCACAATTCCATGTGCAGAAATATATATATGAATGGACAAATAATTGTTGTTTGGGAATATATTTTTTAAATGTGTCTTGATGATACCCTCTAGAGATTGCAGTAGAATTATAGTAATGTGTGTTACCAAAGATAGCCGCTGTTGTGTGTGCACCCCATAATTTAAGAGAATGGGGGCAGGATGTGCACGTGCATTTGAGTGAACATCACCAGCCCTAAACTGTTCCAGTCTCTTCCTTGGATAACAGGCTGCCAATTTGATCAGAGCCCAATTATAGCAATTGTTCAAATATGGAAGAAGAAAACTGCAGAGACTTAAGCAAGCCTGGAGATCAAAAAGAGAAGATGGAAAGCACAAAAGATGTGGTAGACATCAAAGAGGAGAAGAAAATGCCAAATGATGGGTGAACAGGTAGAAAGAGAAAGTAAAGTGGTGAAAAGATTTTGATTCCAAAAGATATATAGAAATTACTTTCAGATCTAACATGAAACAAATCAAGCATAAGTTTTACTGAATTTGCCATTATTGCAGAGTCAAAGCTCACAAAAATATGTGCTGTATCTGACTGTACTGATTCTGGTGTTCCTCGAACATTAGGATTGCAGGTCACATTTTACTGACTGTCTTTGTTGGACAGATTCAGGAAACATGGACTCAGAAAGAAAACTGGTATCAATAACTGGGATCAACTACTAAGCTTTTAAGAAACACATCATTTTAAACAAAAACGTCACTCTGAGTCCATTTGAAATCTCTGTAGATGGCGAACTGCAAAAAAGTACTGGAACCGCTTCTTTATCAACTTGACTTACTTTGTGTGCCATATAGGTACTAGCAAATGCGTCTGTATAATTCCAACACCAAAAATCAAGTGACAAAGTAAATGCCATGCCCTTTTCATTTTCTAATGTCCAGAGTAATTCTGTTAAACTGGAGCTTTCTGTAAAGTTCCCCTCCGTGCTTCGGTAGATGCTTTTCTCAGCATTTGCCTTTTTCACATTATAATAGTAGAGGTGATCCATTATTGTAACTTCTGAAACATGACCAATAGTTATAACGGACAGGATTTAGAGAAAAAGAAACAATATGACAAATGCCTTAAACCTCTTCAACCATTTTGAAACACTTCACATCTACCACGGTTCATCTGGCATCCAGATGTGCTCCCATTCCACCTTAGTGGGCCAAGTTTTTCTAGAAAGATCAGCAAAAGTCTTTTGTGTGGACAGAGCACAAGGCAAGCAGAAGCAAAGGTCCATGTAATTGCCTTCCCTTCTTCTCCTCCACCTGAACCGATTAATGAATGGAGGCAATCTCAAACTACTTTAAAAATGGTAACGAGTGTGGGGGGCTCTGTCTGGCTTCAGATAAAGAGCGTGGTCAAGGTCTAAAGCAAAAACAGTTTTAACCAGATGTACCTACTCACTCCTGTTCCATTAGGTCAGCTGAATGGGAAGGAAGGGGCTAATGGACAAGTATTTGGATGAATGAAGCACTTTATCATATGCAAGAGTATGTACGTGTCTCAGCATGCAAGGAAAGGAAAGGCTACAGCCAATGAAATGTCCTTTGCATCGCCAACTTGAATTTTGAATTGAGCGGAAAAGCGTGTTGGCTAATTGACTTTCACTTATATGGTCTTTTCATTGAGTTTACAAAGAGAGTAAGAGTGGTAGTTAGTTAGTAGATAGTAAGTAACTATCCAGAGTTATTAAGATTGTATTCCTGGAATGAGATGCTACTGTTGAGCCCTGCAAATAAAGTTACATTTGCCATTTGTAGTTTTGTAAAAGTCCCTTTAGAGGGTACATTTCAGCTGAAAAAAAAAAAAAAAAAAAAAACTTTTTTTTTTAAAAAAAGAAAAAAAAAAAAAAAGAAAACTTTTTTTTTTACAAAAATTAAAAAAAAATAAATAAATAAATAAATAAAAAAATCAAAAAAGCAGGCAGGGGGATTTGGGGACATGGTGGGTGGAGTGGGGGATAGTGCACAGTCTTACCATTGCACCATATAATACAAATAGTGATACTGTGCCTGCCTGTAATCAGACACAGCCACCCCAACCCCACTTGGGTTCTCTGTCTTTGCTATAATGGCAGAGAGGCTGGCAACACTTTGGCAGTCTATAGAAGTGCATTTGAGCACTTTTGAATGAGTAGCTAGGTTACAGTCTCTATTACAAAGGTCTGAGTCTGTGAATGTATCTATGGGACATGCCAGGATATTGTTGTTAAGCCACAGTAATACTTGCCACTGCTAAATCTCTAGTCAAGCACAGAATGTAGCACTGTCTTGTGTGAACTGCCACAGTAGAATTAATCTTTTGCTAATATACATGTCTAAGCTTATTAAGTCACAATCTAGCTGGCAGTTCTCCTTTATTGGATAAATGAAGGATTAGGATTTGGGCTAAGATTAGGGTTTTCTTTGCCAGGGAATTATGGTGGGCTAGCAGTCAAACCCTGGTTGACCTCTGGTTGACCACTGGATCCAGATGCTTTGGAAGACTTTTTTCTAGAAAAGCCGGAAATCACTTCACCTCTCAAATACCTTGAATGTGAGTCAGCATTATCCAAGAAATTGGAAAATGTAGAGTTTGTAACTACGATATCCCTATTTTAAGTCCTGCTTCAGACTCTGTTGCAGCTTTCTCTTTTTCTGTCTTAATGCTTAAGTACTTTACTAATAATCTAAATGAAACTGGATTCAAGTTAAGGTTACATATTATGCATCTCCATTATTGTGTCTGTGTATTCGCGTGTGTATGTGTGTGTGTGTGTGTGTGTGTCTGTTTAAATACGAGGAGTTCCTGCCTTTTTATTCCAGACTGTGATGAATTGTTTATGCGTGTGGTCTGTTTCTGGAAAATGTGAAGCACCCCGAAGGGATGAGGTGGGGGTGTCGCACACTTAGACGGAGCACTTGTATTTTACTGTTTTCACTTTAAAAATGAATGAGCGCATTCTTTCTCTTGAGCCTCAGAGTCTGTCTGTCTTTATTTCCCCTCAGTCCTTTTCTGCCTTTAACATTTTCTCCCACTGTGTCCTCAATAGCTGATTGATAACACTCTACTGTCACATACTGATGGGAATGTCTCATGGACAAACAGCAGCTGTCAAGCTGGAGTTCATGGTCAGCTCGGCTATGAGCTTGACTCTCAATGGGGGCTCTTGTAGTTCTTGTTTTGCGTGGAGTCATCCAGGGGTCTTGACCACCCTGTTGACTTTTTCCCAATAAAGGCTATTAGGCTCATTGTCTGCTAGCTTACAAACAAGAAAACCACACTGGCTGACTGTACTTATGGTATTACAAAATGGTTACAAGAGAGGAATACTTCCTTCAGTATAAGGTTGCAGAGTTCATCCCAAACGTCCCTGCAATTAATTATTGAATTAAGTAGAGGATGCAGAGACATTTTTCTGTCATTACTCATGAAAAAAATGGGCTCCCAGCTCATTTTAGCTTGACATGTTTTCTAATACTTGCTGATTCTAACAATGGTTCTGTGATTTATTTGTATAGAATCACAACTGGCTGGTATAGTGCTGTATTTTCTAAAAAGACAAGAGCATTTTTTTCATACCGCTCTGGTTGGATTCTTAGCCCTTGCCAGTTTTGCCCTTTAGTCCAATAAGCTGTAACTGCCAAGTATAGTCATAGTCAACATACTGGTTCATACACTAGAGGCAATACAAGCATCTGGCTTCTGTGTTGTTCTGCAGTTTTGTCAATGTGGCTAGCTACGCTGCTGCCAAATAAAGGCTCTCTCTGCCTCCTGCCAGTAGTGATTTATAGCCAAATACATCCTTGCCCTGTCCACTTCATCCCCAAAGAAAAATCATTTTCCAATTGAACAGAATGTGGGCCTTGAGGACTGACACTACATGGGGATAGAGAAACCGAATATTTTGTTGGCACTGCCATTTGGATGAATGATGCAAACCTAAGACTAACAGGACTGATGTTCAGATATACTTTTCTTTTCACTTCTCATTTTCATGCCCAAGACAGAGGATGGAATTTGATGTGTGCCACACTTAGAAAGCTATAATTATAGATGCATAATGTAGACAGGGTTTACTTGGAAGCCACAGGCAAAATGTATTTTGTGTGAGAGCAAGGATCCAAGAGGCTGTAGAGGTATTTTCATGTGGATCTGCTTTTCTAACTTAGCTCTGGGACATGGTTTCTGTTCTGCATGTACTGACACAATATGCTGCAAAGCCTGGCCGAACCACACAACCAATTCATGTGCTTTTATATATAAGCTGTTCTGCTTCAAATCAAGAGTGGTAGTGACACGATGAGAGCTGATAAAAAAAATGTTGAACATTTAGTGCCTAAAGCGACAGATATTCTTCTATGGACCCTACATAAACTAAAACAGAGGTAAAAATAAAAGAACTATTGCACTGTATGGTGCCCACAAACATGACTGCTTGGTCTTAGGATGTGTATCCATGACAACTTAGATTCAGATGCTGGGCTTTCAGCTTGATTTTCAGCAAGCTAATGAACAACATAAAAAAAGTCAATCAATATTACAATAAAAACAAAGGCTTGCATTTTCAGCTGGAGGCTTAAACCTGATTGATGAAGAAACCAAGAGTGGCTTGGGAAGCATAAGTACTAAGTGTGCTGCACGGTAGATCTAATCCTTGTGTCAAGGGACTTTCTGCCTGCATAGTAAGAGTGTGAAGCTTTGCACCAGTGTCTCATTAGAACAAGGACAGCTGTGCAGAGGCGGACAGCCTGTTTCCAGAGACACCGCTTGAGTCACAGTAGGCCAACGAGCAATTGGAGAACACTTGCTACACGCTGTATGACTCAGAAGGCCACACGGCTGCTCGGTCAGATATGGATGCTGTCTATTCCTCATCAGGGAAGAAAGTTTTTTGTGAAAGTAAGAAAGCAGGTTGGGCACTAACATTGAAGCTGCTACCAGGGTTGTTATCAGTCCTGGGAAGCAGGCTGCAGCTCAAGGAGATGTCCTCTGTTCCGGTTTTCTGGACCCTATAAACATCTTTGGAAGCCAAGCCCCACCAGGGTTGGAAGTCCTGAGTTTGGGTTGCTTTGAGCCAAGCGCCTCGAGACTCCACTGAGAGGCTTTGATGGCAGTCTGTGTTGTGGAAATTGGTCTAGAACTCTCAAAGCTCATTCTGTATCTCCCCAGCTGTGGTGC
>VUQS01032486.1:0-21658 GCA_015108495.1 Heterochromis multidens | reverse complement strand
TTTAACCAACTCTCAGTTTTGTGTGGAAAAAAAAAAAAAAACTCTTTCAAGACACAGTTAAACACCTGCCATGCCTCAGAGGAAGGACTTTTAAAAATTGCAGAGGGTTTCTTTTTTATTAACGATAGCCTAAATGCTAGAGGCTGTGTGGCCTCGTCCTGACACAAGAGGGCATTATGAAAGCTTTGGGCATTACTTTATGCTAGAGGGTATTTTATGAGGCTAAATGTTCTGACAGGGATGAAAATATATTTGATAAGTTGTTTGGGCCTGCAGCCAGGCATCTTATTAAGTCAGCCAAGCAAGACAGTACTGCTTTCATCCTATCTGACTAAGAAATCAACCAGATGCTTACCTCCTGTACTTGCTTCATTTTCTTAGAGGCCACCCAGTCTTTTCACTCATTTGTTCTTTAAAAATTCAAGGACATGCAGCCTGAAAATAAGAGCCATAATTATGTACTGTCACCACAGAAAATATGTTGATACAGACTGTGCTTTCTTTCTACATTAAGATGTAACAGGAGAGTCCATGTTGTATAGTTTGCAGCTTGACTGTCTGAGAGCAGCCACATTCACGAATTGTAGTTGGCAGCTGACTGTGGGCAGGACCCCTTGGCCAATCAAGTCCCCTCTGTCTAAGGACACGCTTGGATTTTTCACTTGCTCCTAGAAATGTAAGCCAGCCTGTCAATCACAACTGCAGGCCCTCCTGTGATGCCTGACCCATTGGTACTCTTGCCATGGCAACACAAATCCCAGTAGACCTTGATGTCTGATCCAGTGCACACACACACACACACACAGAGATTGTGCCCTGGACCAAGATGTCTTGGTCATATGAATAATATATTAATTTTCTTTATTATATCTCATGTATCTCATGTGAAATATCAGAATTATACTGTATCTGTCCCCTAACCCAAAAACAAACCTATACTCCCCTTAAAATAAAGATTTCATATTTAAGTTGCCCCAAGAAAAATCTGTTTAAGCTAAATTCATACTTCACAAAGAAGGGAAGGAGGAAAGCTCTGTATGAGCTCTCTTTGGAACCAAAGTGGTAAACAGTGCTATTATTTGTTCAGGGTAATAGTTTCTCCAAGCAGCCTCAAACACAACACAGCATAAAAATCAGCAGCAGTGCAGACAGAGTTCCCCCGTGGTTGCTTATGCTTGAAATAAAAATGCAGAAGAGAGATTAGTTTCAAAAGTGGCCAAACATTTGCCACATTTATGCAGGTGCATTATGACTGACCAGTGGTGCTTTAAAATATAAGTATTGATTAAAAACATTCCCTCAAAGTGTGTTTGGTCCTCGATAAATAAACTAAGGAGAAAATTTACACAATATATAATACAATTCTTAAATGCTGATAGCTCATTCTGTCTGTAGCTCAGTTTATTAAATAAATAAATAAAAAAAAGGGTTTAAAACAATGGTCTTAAATGAGCTTCCCATTTGGTAGCAAAATTTGCATTAGTAAACATTTTAAACACTCTGGTATGGATAAAGTTATAAAGAATAAATCAAGTCATTTATTCTACCCTGTGTCAAAATGTTCAATCATCCCTGTGTATTAGTAATAGCAGTTTGCAAAGGACTGCTGGAGCATACAGGACAAAAACAAATAATACGGATTTTGCTCAAATGTTTTATAAACAATTTGAACTATCCCCATAGACTGCATATAAAAGATGGCTGTGGCTACTGTGGTGTCACCTATTGGCTTTGGATGCCGCATTTTGAAACCTCAGAGGCAGCATTTTGCTTAGTGTTTTTTCTTTTTTTTTTCTTTTTCTTTCCAGAGCCAGCTCTGTTACCAAGTTTGAACAAGAGGGTGGACTGCTAAGTTATCAGCTAAAGCTAACTTAGTGGGTGCATTCATAGACTGTGCAGGGGCAACACAAACACACGCACATCTGTGCTTTTAAAAGTAGGGATGTGTACAGATGAGTACACATTAAAACATCGCTGTCCTTACTAGTTGGTGCCAGACATTATTTCATTAATGTAGAAGTTACCTGTTGGTTCAAAGACCTTATGATACAGCCCTGACATACAGCTGTGCCCCTCTCTCTCTCTCACTCCTCTCTTTCTCGCTCTCTGACAAGTTGTAAATGAGCAAGCGAGAAAGTAAACAGATGACAGCTGTGCTAACAGGCCTGGTTCTGAATTACTTTGACTAAAAAATGAGCAGATGTATGTCAGCGGTGTCAGAATAAACCACACATAACCATGCAACTAAAGCCATGTGTAACCACAGTCTACATAAGGGTGTGGACGCTAGCATTCATGAAGCAAAGACTACTGATGCTAGCACTGCTAAGGTTGGAGACACTGCTAACTAATGTGACATTGTGTGTGTTTGCTGTTTGCAAATGTGGTATACACGGTGCAAAGTGCTTCATATTGATTATCACGGAATGTGATTAACAGTTTCATATAGCTTCTAAAATATACACACACACACACAATATTTTTATAGCCAGTGTTTAACCTCATCTATTAGATTATGCTTTGTTTTGGATGTTTTCAGAGTGTGTCTGTCAGATTTTTTTTGTTTTTTTCCATTTAAACAACTAGTAAATAAGGAACATCCCAGTGAAAAGTAACTAATGAAATGCTAAAATTTCACTCAGCAAAAACCAAGCACAAACATCTTGGACAGTCTGTACCTCACAGCAATCTAATTTTTTGTCAGACATTTGTCACAGAATTTCATTAAAAATGCTCCAAAAGGCACCAACAGCACAAACATGGTGGAAAGGTCCACCTTAGTGACTTGAAGTAGTGGAGGTGAAGCCTCACAGATACTTATCAGCTGCAGCTGGCTTTGTCGGCACAGGCACATAAATTTGCCCTTATTTGATTTGTGCCATCATGTTGAGGTTGTGGGTAGCTGCTTGTAAATCTAACCTCAGATATCTGAAAATCAGCCCTAATTTCACTGACTAAATAGTCGTTTTAGTTGTAGCTGTCTAAATGTCTCTCTCTCTCTCCACCATATTCTTTTGCAGGTCATCCTGATCCTGACCAAGTACTACCACGCTGATTCCACCAAGGTGCTGGAAAGCTCACTGTGGAGGTAGGCTGATCGTTTAGACACAGTGTTTGCTCTTGCTGGATGTCTTTATGTCATCTCTGGCCCCAGACTCGTGCAGACCTTTCATCAGCAAGCTACTTCCCTTGAACAGGAAGGTCAGCATGGGTCTAGTTATCTCTCCGCTGTGCCTCTTCAAGGAGACAAGGGTGAAACAGAGCGCTACGGCGGACAAAACATCAGCAGGCAGCTACAACTAAAGTGGGGGACCGGAGAGTGGCGCTGTGAGGCCAGAGTGGGCATCTGTTTGGGCAGATAGCATATCAGCATGGCACAGGGCAGGATGGCTGGCACCAGCAGTGCCAGGGAAAGGGGTCAAGTCTGGCTGGCAGAGCTTCCTCTATTTAGCAAAGCAGTTGCTCACCAAAAACCCTTCTCACTTCTCTCACATTTGAACAGTGGAAAATAAAATGTATTCATTCCACCCCACTTGACAACAAGTACATCTTGTATTCAGACATATAATCCCATAGAGTATTAACTTTGTTTTGAATCTACTTCCTCTCCCACAGCTTCTGGAGTGTTGCTATGTAACTGAGCCTGACCTTGTAGATAACGGGTTAGAGGGGACTTAATTATATTCAAATTTCCTAATAAAAACTTAGAACATAGACAAAGTATTGGCTAAAATTAGACATCTAGAAGACATTCACACAGAGCAAAATGTGTCTGATGGTTGTACTTAATTCATGCCATTCACCTCACTGAGGGCTCCATGACTTCAAAGCTTCAGCCCCTCATTAGCTCTGACTGCTTGTCTCCCCGGAGGACTGATATGAATAATGTACATATTTTTCTCCTTCCCTTGTTGATGTTTTAATTGTTGCAATGTATGAATAATACTAGGGACTCACTACTGGACAGCTCACTCAAGAACTGAAAAACACTGCAAATCACTGCCAATTTAGGTTCAGTTCAGATTGAATTCAGAGAGAGGAGAAGTGGGCCTCCTGCCTGCTGCTATCACTGTCTAAAAACAGGAATTTCCATGAAATTAGCAGGATCCATACATCTATCTGACCATGTCTTAGGCATTATGTGTGGGGTGTACGTCAAGACCTTTGTAGCTGTTAGTTTGGCATCCTGCATAGACAGCCACAGTTCTACGGCCTATAGGCTTTGAAGTCCCAAGGCTGTAGGATCAAATGAGAAAGATGGGGGAGGATGAATGGGTTTGCCGTCTTACCCTGTCAGGTGGTGTTCATCTAGAAGCCAGGTTTCACACAGGGGGAAAGTTAACAACAGTGAGAGGAGAAGAAGTTTCCAGGGCAGATGAGTTAATGAACGGAGGTCTTATTAGATCACCTGAGTGCTATAAGCTTCTCTTGTGCCTGTAAGCAAAATACACTGTTTCAGAGTGGAACACCTTCACCTAATATTTGTGAGTTTGTCCAAAAAACGTTGGATACCACTCAGTCAATATCATTCACTTCTGCTCTATAAAAGGACCAGAGGTAGCATTCAGATTCTGCTGCATTTACTAGTAAAAGTGATTACTTTTGATTGTGTTTTAGTTGCTATGATGGCCTAGAATGCATGATCTACCAAGACCCCAGCACTTAATAAGCTATTGTTTGACCTCAGAAACAGAGGTTTAACAAAATTATCTTAACTTAAACTCTGCTTACGGACTTTTTGAGATGCTTTTAATTGCATCTGGGGGTACAGCTGACAAAGATCAAGAATTATCATCCACATTCAATCCTTTTGCACAGAAAGGCAGACAATTCGATTCTGGAGATGTATGGTGTGGTGGAGTTTGAAACCAAGTCTTTGATCCAGGTGGTTTGATACTGGACACAAAACTTTGTTTGTGCCTAGCGTATTCAACTTACTACTCAGTTTCCCTTATTACTTTTGTTTTAGTCACTGTTTGGATTATTTTAGTCACTAAAATTACTTGGTTAGGTATAGGTCTTATATTGACAAGGGACTGTGTGACAAACTATTGTCATCACAGCCTGGGGTGGGACTTGTCCTCTAGGTAACCAAAGCAATGGAGGTGAAGCCTGAATTGAAAACATATGTTCAAATGTTTCTGTCGGACTAGATTGGGTACATTGAATGCTAAAGATCATCTGTGAATAGAGATGGGAGTAACCATAACTTACTAAAACAAAGGCATAAATAAGGATGGAAGGTAGGAAGGACCTCTAAGCCAGTGGGTGGTTGTACCTTGAGATGTTTCTCCAACAGCCAAGACTGTGTAATTTAACCAAACAGATAATCAAATGGTAATAATGTAGTTTGACAAACTAAATTTATTCTTTGAACGGTCATTGGAAGACACTGGCAAATTACTTATTTTTTACAGTGACTTACTGAAAAATCACATTAATCAAGAAAGTCAATCACAATCAAACTGTCAACCATCAAGTATAAAGTTACCAACTTGTACATTCCAATCATAATAGCTGTGTTTTTCATTGTACTCTGAAGGTTTTTATCTGTCTCCAGGTTTTTATTATCACTTTGTTACTGCTGCATGTCTGTCCTTCATTCTGTTATGACTGGCTCAAGGTCCCATGCTATAACATGGTTGATAAAAGAGCTCCAAACATCTCCTCTCACTTGTCTCATCAGAATGTTTTTTTGTGAAGGGAGAAGGGGAAAAAGTGAGTGGCAACATACCCGAGTCTTTACTAAGCAATTTATGCCTGTGTTTCAAGTACACGTGTTAAAATAGAACATTTACTTGTACAAAGATGACTCAGATTCATCTATGTGAGGCAACACAAATGTCTCTTGGCAACAGGTTGTCTTTCTCTTATTCATTATTTTTTTCTTTTCACTGTGTTTAGGCTTTGGCCAATAATTTATAATGAACACTCAAATCAAAACTCTTACTTCATTAATTTTGAGATATGAACATGAATTGAAAGGTGTGTCACTGGAAGCAATGATGACCTGCATCTCAAGAATTCTACTCCTTCACTCAGCTTCTCCTATCTTTCAATCCTAGCCTGTAAAGCATTTAGAGCTCCTGACAATGGCAGATGGTGGAGAGAATGCAAGGCAATACATAAGACCCATGATACATACCCACTCAGTGTCTTGCTCAAGGACACCAAAACAGGATATGTAATGTCTTTCGGGTGACTAGTTCCATGTTTTTCTTTTTTACATCAAATTCAGGTACAGCTTCAGAGCAAAGAGAAAGAAAGGTGCTTGTAGATTAGGCAAAGATGTGAGGATTTGCCAGTGCATTACCAAACACTGTGATGACTGCAGGCTGACAGAACTCATCTTTAGACTCTGTTGCTCTGAGTGGAGCCATGAAATACTCAGTAAACCTTTTTGATCCTCAAACTGAAAGGAGCAGATGTGCACTTCACTTTTTTGGCTTTGAATACTCTGCAAGTGTTTCTTATTTTTAGATGATATGTAGAGCTTCACATGTTGGGCAGATTCTGCCTTCTCTTTGTGATTTGATGGACAGTATGTATTTAAATTTAATATTTTGACCAGATTACCAGATAATGTTTTTATTTCTAACAGTTTTTATGTCTAAAGGCTAAATCATTTTTGTAATAATAATTTAAAAAACAGTGTTATAATGGATTGCCTTGTTGTTTTAGTTTGAAAAGATACATACTGCAATTACAATTGTTGCAAACAGGCTCAAACACTGGTTGTTTAAAGATTCACCTTTTAAAGCTGCTATTTATTGGACCGTTGGCAACCCACACTAGTCAAATGTAAGTGTTTTTATCCTCAGTTTTGCTTTAAAAATATGTTTAGTCCAAACTAAGCCATTACCAGTTTCATTCCTCAAATAAATATTTAATTGCCCTTCAAAAACCCATGTTGGTCACATCTAAACACATTCTCATCTATTCCTCTATAAAATTATCTAACCCAGGATACCAATATGTAATCCATTTCCTCCTACGCTCATCACACACTCCCATAAACAGGGTTTTGGTGTGAGAGTGGAGGGGATATTTATAATTCATGCCATCTTCACGCATCTTTTGAAGAGGCGAAGAGGGCTGGTAGCCATCGCACTGGGGGGCTTCACTGTTTCATTATGGATGAAGAGATTGTCTGACAGGTTAGCACTTCTATGTACAGTACATCAAGCACACCACGGTTTCACAAAAACAACTGCTGACAGTATGTACATCATGTATGATCAACTGTCAGGTATGCAGAACTGTCTAATCAGCCATAACCACAGAACCAGTTTTATAGATGATGTTCAATTTCAAAATATTAGAAAAATATGGGAAACTTCAGTTCGGCCAAATTTTTATTTGAGTGTGATATTACGCATTTATATGTATTTATGCATAATATGAATTTTTGTCTTTGTGTCTTTTAGTATTAATTTGCAGTTGCCCTGTATTCTAAGAATGTGTTGTAATGTATAAATAAGTGGTGTGTGGTAACTTTTGAAGAAAGGCAAGCTGAGTTGATGAACCCCCTCATCCCCTGCCAAACATTCTTAATGAGTCATTCAGTTGTTTAAAACGCTGAGACAAAAGGACCAGGCTAAACGATACTGTTTCATCACCAAGTGTTGCTGTGATTATTTATTAATTTTTGGAGAAGACACTAAATGTTTAAAATGTTTAGTACAGATGAAAGATAATTTAAAAATGATTTCTATCATGATCAAAATATTTATCATTAGATTAATAGCAAAATTTAGTGACTACAACTCACAACTTACATAATTATTTTAGTTATCAAAAGTCAAAGTACGATATATAATGGGACGGATCCCTTCTGGGGATCCTTGGGGATCAGGACTGCCCAGCCGTCAGTTAGCCATTCTGGGTGCATCTCATCCATTAGCAGCTGGTTCATTTGTGCTGCCAAGCGCTCATGGAGTGCAGTTAGCTTCTTTAGCCATTAGGTTTGAATCATGTCAGGGCCTGGTGCTGTCCAACTCTTCATACTTGAGACTCTTGGATGTCTGCCACTGTGATGGTTATTGGATCCTGTTCAGGGAGGTTGCTGTGGTCCTCTAGCCGCTGAGCATCGTTGTTATGTGTTACTTTCATCTCCCATACGCTCTATCTCCAGCCTTGGTGGGGCTGTTCTCATATTGTTCCCCTACCACTGGGAGTACGCCTTGGATGGTTCCGTGGAGAAGATATGGTTTATCCTCCTGCGAAACATCATGGAAGGACAGGCCCCTGCATGGCATGTACCACCGGCAGACAGAGGAAGCGGCTGATATCGGCAAAATCCTACCAATGGCTGGACAAAGTCCCAAGGTCAAAATGGGATATGCCCCCAAAGGTGGTTGAGAATGACCAAGCTAAGATCCTGTGCGACTTCCAGATAAAGACAGACAAACTGGTTATGGCTAACCAACCGGACATAGTAGTGGTGGACAAGCAGAGGAAGAAGCTGTAGTGATAGATGTAGCTATACCAAATGATAGGAAGAAGGAACCCGAGACGCTCGAGAAATACCAAGGGCTGAGAGAAGGGCTAGAGAAGATGTGGAAGGTGAAGACAACAGTGGTCGGAACACTCGGGGCAGTAACCCCCAAACTGAGCGAGTGGCTCCAGCAGATTCCAAGAACGACATCTGAGATCTCCGTCCAGAAGAGTGCAGTTCTAGGAACATTTCTGGAATACTGTGCAGGACCCTCAAGCTCCCAGGCTGAGAGAAACCCAAGCTTGGAGGCAAAAAAAAGACCACCCGAAGGGCAAATGGGGACTTTTTTGATGGAATTCTTCATTTTTTTCCTTTGTGTTCAAATGTGTTTGTGATGCAATCTGCAGATGCTTGATATCTGCAGATTGGTTAGAGTGGAAAGCTCTTCAAAAATCTAGGGCCATGTGGTTTTGTGTTATTCCCGTCAAAAATAATTCTTATGAAGTCCCGTTAAGGCTTTTAAATAACAACTTGAAAGAAATAAAGTAAAATGCTTAACAAAGGATGTTTACCCCTATTGCTGATCTCAAGCCCAGATAAATGGGGAGGGTTGCGTCAGGAAGGGCATGATTTTTCAAACTGTGATGCTGTTGGCCAAAGACAAAGGAAGAGGAAACGGGGAAGGCATGTTTGGAAGCAGTGAGAGAGAAGGAAAGGGAGAGGGAGTGGGTAAGAGTAGGGATTTTAAATGTATTGACTATGACTGGTAAAGGAAGAGAGCTGGCTGATATGATGGAGAGAAGGAAGTATATATTGTGTGTGCAGGACACCAGGTGGAAGGGAACCAAGGCTAGGAGCATCAGAGGTGGATTCAAACTGTTCTAGCACGGTGTAGATAGAAAAAGAAATGGAGTAGGAGTAATCTTGAAGGAAGAGTATGTGAATAGTCTTGTGGAGGTGAAGAGAGTGTCAGACTGAATTATAAGTTTGAAGCTGGAAATCGAAGGGGTGATGTTGAATGTTGTCAGTGATTATGCCCCACAGGTTGGATGTCAGTTCGAAGAGAAAGAGGAATTCTGGAGTAAGTTGGATAAAGCGGTAGAGAGTGTCCCTAGGAGGGAAAGAGTTCATGGAGGTAAATATGTTGCAAAAGAGCTTGTGGAACAAAATGTGAAAATGTGTAGACAAAAGTTGAACTTGTATTTTGAAATTTGTTAGGATTAAAATGATTAAATAAAGTTATTTTCACTTGTAAAATTTTTTCACACACTTTTGTTTTAAATTTACAGTTACAGAAAAAATATTCACAAATGTATAGATTGATATTTACACAAATATACTGAGAGCTGAAAACTTGTACTTTAAAAAAGCTACTTTAAAATTTTACTCATATAAATTCATGAACTCATTACTAGTTAAGGTTAAAGGAATACTCGTTAAGGTTAAGGTTAAAGGAATACTCGACTCAACAGAGCTCTGACTCTTTGTCAGCCTGGCTACAGTGCTGAAAAGAAACCTGGGGTTTTTTGTATGTTCTTCAATCAGTGATGAATAGTAAGATGTCCTAGTTTTACGGAGGGCTTTATTAAAGAGCAACAAATGCCATTTCCCCTCCAGCTTATGGGTTATCTGCTTTAAGGTGCGTGTTTGTGAGCTATACCAGGGAGTCAAGTACTTATGTTTTGAAATGAATAGCAAATGACATACCTGTGGAGGTATGGGGATTTCTAGAAAAGAGGGCAGTCAACTTTTTAACCAGATTGTTTAACACAATCTTGGGAAGTGAGAGGAATGGAGAAGTGTACTGGTACCAATTTTCAAGAACAAGGGTGATGTGGAGAGCTATAGTAACTAAGAGAGGGATAAAGTTGATGAGCCATACGATGAAACTATGAGAAAGAGTTGTTGAAACTAGGATAAGAAGAGTGGTGACAGTCAGTGAGCAGCATTACGGCTTCATGCCCAGAAAAAGCACTACAGATGCAATGTGTTTGCTTTGAGAGTGTTGATGGAGAAGTATAGAGAAGGTCAGAAGGAGTTTCACTGTCTTTGTGAATCTAGAGAAAGCATATAAAAAGGTGCCAAGAGAGGACGTATGGTACTGCATGAGGAAGTCAGGGTGGTACAGAACACGTATGAGGACAGCAAGACAGTGGTGAGGTGTGTGGTAGGAATGACAGATAGATGCAAGGTGGGAGTGGGATTTCATCAGGGATCTGCTCTGAGCCCCTTCTTGTTTGCAATGATGATTGACAGGCAGACAGATGAGGTCAAGCTGGAATCTTTGTGGACCATGATGCTCGCAGACGCCACTGCGATCTGTAGCGAGAGTAGGGAGCAGGAGCAGGAGGAGGAGAGCCTGGAGAGGTGGAGGTATGCACTGGAGAGAAGAGGAGTAAAAGTAAGAAGAAGAAAGACAGAATACATGTGTGTGAGTGAAAGGGAGACAGGTGTAGCAGTGAAGCTGAAAGGAGTAGAGGAAGTGAAGGTAGATGAGTTTAATGCCTGTGGTCCACCATCCAAAGCAGCATGAGGAGTAAAGAAGAGAGTGCAGACAGGGTGGAGTGGGTGAAGATGAGGGTCAGGGATGATTTGTGACAGAAGGATAGCAGCAAGAGTGAAAAGGAAGGTGTACAAGATGGCAGTGAGACCTGCTATGATGTATGGTTTGAAGATGTGGCACTAACAAAAAGACAGGAGGTGGAGCTGGAGGTGGCAGAGCTGAAGATGTCAAGATTTTCATTGGGAGTGAACACGATGGACAAGATTAGAAAAGAGTATATCAGAGGGACAGCTCAGGTTGATCGGTTTGGAGACAAAGTTAGTGAAGCAAATTATAGAGGCATGTAAAGTAAAGTAGGTACCTTGTGACTGACAGTGTCTGTATGTGCTTGTAGTGTCAGCCCACTTGGTTTTGACATCTGACAAGAAGGAACCAAATAAGATGGCTATTATCACAAAGCGGTGGGTGAAGTCAAGGTGGGCTGCATCCATCTTTTTTATACTCTATTGATTCCCTGGAACAAGCATGGAAAGTCCTGTAAGAATTAGAAATCCTGCAGGAGCTGAAGCATCTGCTGTCAATGTTGGATATGCAAGCAGGTGGTTTTAAAGTTGTGGCTGAACAATGAGCAACGGTAACATAGAGAAGCAAGTAGAGAGCACAGATGCAGTAAAACCAGTGACAGAAACTTATTGCTACAGTTGATCATGTATCTTCATTTCAATTTGACTCAGTGTTTTGAAGTTGTTGCTTTGAGGCTTTTTGAGTGCAGGGTAGCACCACGACTCTAGCTCACTTTGCACTTTGATGCCTCCTTAATCAGTTTATTTCAGAAGCGGGGGTGTGTGTGTGCACCCTTACACACACACAGTCATTCCACCATTACAAATGTGTTGATGATTAGCTCTCCCTGGGGTCCAGATCACATTTCCCCAAACTAAACCATGAGAGAGCCACAAAGTAGAAACACACGCTTTGGGGCTTAATCAAGACAGCATGTTTCATTTCCCTTCTCCTTTTCTTTCCCTCTTCAACTCATCCTCTCCTCACTTCAACTTTATTTATCTTAGATTAATTCAGTCCATTTTATTTCTTTCCCTTCTGTCTCTTTGTTCTCTCAGTGTTTCTGCCTCAGTCCAGATGGTCCGGGGTGCTGTAAATACTTAATCGAGGCTAGAGCATCGTCTTCCCTTCATCCCTACACACTTCACCTCCACCACCTCATCACCTCCCTCTTTCATGTATATTTCACAGCCTGGAGAGGTAGAGAGAGAGAGTGAGCGAGGGAGAGAGAGAGAGAGAAGGGAAAAGACAGAGCTCTGTTTGTTACTTAAGATGGTAGGCAGAGAGTCTGTTCTCTAAACACAAGTGGTTTGATATGATACCAGAAAACAGCTCTCTGTTTTGGTCTTACCAATGTTCTGAGATGATATAGATCTATATAGAACTTACTGAAACAATAAGGTAAGCATATAAAGCTCAACCCATACTAAAAGAAAAAAAAACTTTTTCTGAGCAAATCGCTTAATGAAAGAGTGAAAAACAGGTAGAATAAACATGTTGTTTTAAAGTAGTATTATTTATCCTACAGTCACTAATAACCACTGACACACCTACAACAAATTCTTAAAATCAATTATCAGTCGACTGGTGACATAACAACAATCTATGATCAAGTCAGAGTTGAAGTCCCAGTTAAAAAGAAAAAGAGAAAAAAGTTCATGTGGCATTAAGCGTACCCTCCTACAACAACTTATATGGTAAATTTAGGTCGAGGTCTATTTCCACATTGCTAATTCCATCAGTCACAAGTTATGTTACTCTCATGTCTACTCATCCTTGCCTGAATGGTGATAAGTTATGATGGGTGGGCTATAAGGCTGATTAAAAGCCAACCCCTCCCAATGTGTTTTCATAATAAAAAAAATAATGTATAAAGATAATGATGGCTTAATAAAAATGATAAAATATGACAGCTGACTCCTGCTATATTGTTGGAATTAGTTCCATAGAAAAAGGCTGAATTGATTAAGGCAATTTTTTGGAAGCTTTTTGAAGCTGTAGCACAAACATTCATGACAGCAGCTGGCAATGCGAGGTGGGAAAGCACTAACAAAGTAACCACTTTCTACCTACCCTCCAATTCTGCCAGCAATAAGTAACAAATACATATGTCTATTAGTATATACATACACACTCCTGATAGGTAATGTACTCACCAAAAAAGGTCAAAAACAGGATTTTAAATAACATTTTACAGTCTGGGGTGGGACACTTACAAAACAAACAGAATATGGAGACGTTAGTAGATCTTAGCAGACAGAGATGGATGGAAAGATGGAGGAAAATCATCTCACTATCTGACTGAACCTACGATCAACTGGAAAATGTGGCAATGTATAGAACATAATACCATCCAGTGTTTGTATATGCACCCCTGCAGTTCATGCAGTGTAGTATTAGATCAGACCTCGGTATTGTACAGCTCCCAGGCCACATCTGACCCTTTGGTTGTCCCTGACCAGCCAGCGTGAGGAAAATTAGGATTCACTTATAAATAAGTATACATCATGCAGTTTTTCCCATTTCAGCCACCAAACCCCCTATCAACGGCTTGCTGTTTTGTTTTGTTTTTGCGTTTTTGTGGGAAATCACAATACAACTTTCTTGCTTTTATTATGTTTATGAGAAATGTGAGTTTGCTAGCCCTGGAAGATGTCAGCTTATATTAAAAAAAGAAAGATTGATGCAGAATTTAAAGTTTTTTACAAGATATGGACTTCTAAGTATTTGTTTACGGAAGTCACAGGTAAAACGTGTGCTTAGTTTGTGGATAACAGATTGCTGTGTTTAAGGACTACAATTTGAATCACTATTACGAGACTAAACATGCAGAGAAATACAAAAACTTAACTGAGGCAGAGTGGGTATGGACATCTGAACCTTTGCTAGCAAAGCTGCATAAACAACAAGCACTTTTTACCAAGCCTTACACATCCAGAGATGGAACAGTCAGACTATCCTGCGCTAATATGCCCTGAGAAAAAAGAAGCATTTGGGAATGTGCCCCTCTCCAGGCAAAACATAACAAGATGGATTGAGAACACTGTGGGAAATTTTGAGATCAGTTGAAAAGGAAAGTGGACAATTTTGATTTATTTCTGCTTGACTCTGGACGAGAGTTGCGATGTCTACGACACAGCCCAGTTACTCATTTTTGTACATGGGAGTTTGAGATTACAGAGGAGCTGCCAGCAGTGAAAGGAACTATGACAGGGAGGGAGTGATTTGTTCATGGAGATAAGTGCATGCTTGGATAGGGCTGAAATGGGACAAAGTGGTAGGTGTTACAAATGATGGATGTTCAAATCTGACAGAGAATAATATATTATTATTATTATTATTAATAATAATAATAATAATAATAATAATAATGTATTATACACCAGGTAGTGTAAGTCAGTGCTAAGAATTAACCATGTTGTTGATGTAAATAAAATAGCTAATTTTATTAGGGCAAGAGCACTGAATGACAGACAGTTTTTTGCACTTTTGGAGGAGCATGAGACTTAACGTGGTGACACAGGCTACCACACAGCTATCAGGTGGCTTAGCCTGGGCTAGGTGCTAAAAAGAATACGGGACCTGAGAGTAGAAATTTTAATGTTTTGTAAGAATGGATGACAGATCTTTGACATATCAATAGTCAATCAATTTGCTATTGATTTGACTGTCCTTTACATTTCCACCTCAGATGTTGAACTTGACTTTAATCTACTTGTTCAAGCTCAAAAGAAACTAGATTCCTCTCACTGAATAAAAAAGGGAAAAACTGCAGATGAAGTAATTAAACTACAAGAAAAATAGCAATAGCACTTTGTATAAAGTTGAAAGTCTTTGAAATGTTGCAGAAACATGCATATTTTGTTCACATTTGTTTTAAGGAATGTTGATTAAATAGTGATAAAATGCTGGTGTTTTTACTATGCCTGTTTCACATTTTCATTGTCTAATTGTAACATCTATTCTTATAAGTAACAGTTCATGAAGAGATAAAAAATAATATTGAGCAGAATTAAGTTTAGCATATTGGTGCGGCCCTCCACAACAGTCCCAGTTTCTCATGGGGCCTTTTGGGAAAATTAATTGCCCACCCCTCTATTAGATGTATGTTATGCACATGTTTAGACATGTTTTTGGCATATGTATGGGGAGCAGTCAGATCATTTTCACACTGCAGCTGAGCAGGGCCATGAGCCCGACCATCTGGAAGACGTTTCCTATTTCCTCAAACATTCTTCCTGTGAAGAACACAGGTCCACAACTGCACACAAGCTGGAAGAGAGTGAGAGAGAGTGAGACACAGACTTCCTTTTGGACTTGCTACTGTCTAAACTGTGAAAGTATATCCACAAGAAACAATAGCTGGCAAAGAGTTCATAGCTGGAGAAGCTGTCACACAATCATCCTTTCTTTTTTACATGCTATCTGTCTTCCATTTTTTAATCTTTCTCCCAATTTCATGGCCTTGTTAGAAGCTACAGTCTAAAAGGACACTGAATTCTGGACCACATACTGCAGACTAATGCACAGCAAAACTGCTGCAGGAATTGTTGTTTAACCTTTGGCATTTGGTGCTCAAAATACATCTGCAGTGAATGGGCTTAGCATATTGGTATTTGTTGCCTGAGAGCATGAACTCATGCATGAATATGCAGCAAACAAGTTGGCAGAGCCATATTTTTTCATCCAGACTTGGTTGGTATAGTCCATTGCTTTGATGCAAACAGAAAAAAATCCTGTAGTTATTATAGGTATAGAAATGAAATCATGCACTGACATTCATGGCAACCAAGCTGATCCCTTGACTTTTTCAATGGCACTACCGGCAGACTGGCATTTTCGGCTTGTTGTAAAATACCTGGTCAACTTCAAGATGGATTGCCTGAGCTAAAGTAAAATATTTTTACACGCTGAAATAAAATTTTGAACAGGGTGTAAACATGCCCTTAACTCTTTCCCACATAAAGACGACAGTTGACAACAACAGTAACACGCCTCCAAGGGGAAAGAGCAGCTGTGGCTTAGGTCTCAGGTCGTAGAACAGGTTGTCTACCAATCAGAAGGTCGGTGGCTCGATCCCCAGCTCCTCCTGTTCACGTGTTGAAGTATCTTTGGGCAAGTACTGAACCCTGAGTTGCCCCTGATGCATCCATCATCCTTGAGGAGACTGTTGTTGTGATTTGGCGCTATATAAATAAAATTTAATCAAATCCGTGTATGGGTATAGATAGCATTGTATGAATGTGTGTGTGGGTGAAAGAGACTTGTAGTAGAAAGCACTTTGAGTGCTCAAATTGAGTTGAAAGTCTTTATATATGTACCAGTCCTTTTACCATTTTAAATTCCCATTATAGATATTAATCTGAGCTAAACTGTTTGCCAGCTCATGCTAGCTAGCTAGGTTGGACAGCAAGCTATATTCATAAAATGCACAAGTACAAGCCATAAATACACATTCTGTATCTGCTAATTAGTGCTAAGTATCAGAGTAATGCTAGACTTTTTCTTACAAAAAAATGAAGCACAAACTTCTTGGATGGGCTACACCACACAGAAGGCAATATTATTTTTCTGATATTTCAATTCAAATTGCTGAAAAAAGCCACAATCCAGTTGCGTGACTCCAATTGGCAGAGGTAAAGCCTAACTTCAGGTTCATAAATTCACCAACAGTACAGTTTTTATGAAAGGTGAATTATCCAAAGAGGCTGAAATCATGTTTGTACAAGACTGTAAAGATGATTTTTAATGTTGTTTAATTTAGTATTTTAACACAGGAGTCTATGAGGACTGACTTGCTGGAGCCAACCATAAGTGCCCATAAGAGGAACTGCAGTTTTAAGACTTCTCCATCAGCTTTATCTTTAAGCTGTCCCACCTCTTGCCCAGTATCAGCTGGGAAAGGATCCAGCCCCCCCTGCAGATGTTAAGAAAATGCTTGGATATAAAACTTTAATAATAAAATAAAATAAAAATAATAAAATTGTCTTATAAATAATAATAATTGTGTTAACTGTCTTAATCCACATGGGAAGTTTCATTGTGACATTTATATTATATTGTAATAGTTTTACTGATTAGTTAAAATTTTTTATCCTATTCACCTTTAGTGTCTTAATTGTTTTAAAAAGAAATGAAGTAATGTTAACAAAAAAAATTTGATGTTTTAACCTTTAAATATTCCCATTTTCTTTTGTAATTTAATCTGCAGCAAAGAAGAACTTACACAGTCACTTACAAAAGCAAACATGAAATGAAGCAAAACTTCCACATATATTTTCAAGAACAACAAATGCATATCAGCCATATATCAGCCAATATATATAAACTGAACCAGTAAGCAACAATATAAGAGTGGACACAATAGCTTGACAACAAAGCAATGGAATGAAAAGACTGGAGTTAAAAAAAAGAAAAGAATTAATTGATTATTAAACATCATTTCACCCATTTTAATTCCATCCTGTGCCACTGTGACGATAGAGAGGAAAGAGCAAAAGATGCAAGATGGAAGTAAAAAGGAAATCAAATGGTATTAACGCTTTAATAGACCAACATGTTGAATTTTTACAGACACAAGAGAATAACAAATTCTTTGTCAACACAACACACTTACAGCAACCTGTGTGCAGTTATTATGTGATATAGAACTCTTCATTATCTACTTTTTATTCACTAACTGACTTTCATGCAGCCCTCTTGGTTCTAAGAAGACAAAAAAAAGTATTCCCTTAATTAAAATGGAAATCTAGGGATTTCTGTTAAAAGAAAAGCACATGCAAGCATGGTGTGTCAGGGTAAAGCCAAACTTTCACTGAAAAAACCTGTTTTGCACGATCAGCAGAGTGGGGAGAAGTTAGCTGGAAGTTAGTTGGAAGCACAGACCCATGTTTAAACATGTACACACAAAAACAAAGCCTCAGATGTCCCCTGTGTATTAGTGTATGCAGCAGAAACCAGAAACGGATCCTCTAGTTTGTACCTGCGGCAGGTTTGCTCTCTCAACTGATGACAGACACAGTCACACCCACAATGAAAAACAATCACACAGCCTACAGGTTCATCACTAGTTTGGTATTTTTTTCTCCTGCCAAACCTGATTCTGTAATGAAATGACAGGTGTGTGTGAATGTGTGTGATACTGGCTGGCTGGTTTTTTTTTTTTAGACTAATAAAAGCAGTCGATGCGTTTGGATGTGTTGTGATCGTTTAGCTAAAGCTGGACCACAGCTTGTCAGCTCAAAGTTAGTGCTAAGTAGCTTTGAGTGTGAAGCTTCCAAAGGCCAATGCCTTCATGTATCACAATTACTGTACAATACATGGGTGCATTAACTATTCGGTTAAGTGGGAATGAAGGTGGTGAAAGTTGGGACTTTAGAGGAAGGACTGTGGTTTTGAGTGTTTCTTTCATTATGGAGAATCCAGATTTTCTGCTGGTACAGCATTGTTCTACTATTATTTGCATAAAAAAAGCTCACATTAGGAGGTCCTATTGTAGCTCAAAAAATGGTTCAAGCAATATGTTTTTGCTTACAAGCAATTTAAAGAAAAAATTGTGTCATTTTATGTAGTTCTGGTTACTCAGTTATGAAACATGTGACTGACTAGTGTCATTGTTAAGATTGATGCAAGCACTAAGATGATCAGACAAACTCATAATAAAAGTTTTTTGTCTTAGTACCTTTTTTTAGAAGATTTAACAAACAGAAAATCCACTTAAGCAGTAGTAATTCCTAATTAATTCTAAGTAATCCTAAGTAATTGCATGCAGCAGTTTTCCTGCTTCTGCTCATAGTAGTCTACTGTAGGTCAAGGTCAGTCAGATTGGCCAATATTAGAGGCATTATAACAGAGAGACTTGGTACTCAAAAAGTCTTCTTCTCCTTCTTCTGGCTGCTTAGGGGTCACCACATCCTCATCTGCCTCCATCTCACCCTATCCCTAACATCATCTTCTGTCACACCAATCTCCATGTCCTCCTTCACTACATCCATGAACCTCCTCTGAGGTCTTTCTGT
The DNA here is from genome assembly GCA_015108495.1 of Heterochromis multidens. Lineage (NCBI taxonomy): Eukaryota > Metazoa > Chordata > Actinopteri > Cichliformes > Cichlidae > Heterochromis > Heterochromis multidens. The sequence goes on along the minus strand of VUQS01032486.1, from coordinate 2,637 downwards.
TTTCCTCCTGCCTGGCAGCTTCATATTCAACATTCTTTGTCCAATATATCCACTATCCCTCCTCTGCACATGTCCAGACCATTTCAACCTTGCCTCTCTAACTTTGTCTCTAAACTGCTCAACCTGAGCCCTCCCTCTGATACAGTCATTTCAATTCCTGTCCATTCTGGTCACTCACAATGAAAATCTTATCTTCAACTGATTTTGTTGGTGCTACTGTCTCCAAACCATACATCATAGCAGGTATTCCCTTTCACTCTTGCTGTTATCCTTCTGTCACAAATCACCCCAACACTCATCTCCACCCACTCCACCCTGCTTGCACTGTCCGTTTCTTTCGATGGTTGACCCCAGGTATTTAACTCAGATATTTTAACTAATCTGCCTTCACTAACTCTACTCCTTGCATGTTCACCTTTCCACCTGTCTCTATCTCATTTACACACATATATTTTGTCTTGCTTCTACTCACTTTCATTCCTCTTCTCTCCAGAGCATACCTCCACCTCTCCAGACTCTCTTCTACCCCAACTAGTGGTGAACACAATGCTTTTAATACCAGCAGGAATCCTAGCTAAAACAACAGCCTATTCTCAATCCCAGATACTTTTGCTGTATCAAAGCTGTCGGCATCTCAGAAATACACACAAGATGGCTTTTACCATTGGTGCTGTGATGCATCTGGTTATGGCAATATGGCAATAGTGGGCTCTCCCTCAGAACCTTTTAAATACAGACGCTTGTTGAGGACATTTAAATACACTGGATAGCCATAAGAGTGAATTTTCAATGTGCAGGCTTATAATTGTAAAGAGACATATTGTAAGCTAAATGATGATATTTCCCTAATTCTAATCAGATGCCTAAACCTAAACTTAACCAGCCAGGTTTAGGTGTCTAAAACCAAAGACACTGAATGAAAATGAAATTAAAACAAAACAATACACAGTACAAAACAAAAGCTTTGAAACTGGCTGTGAAACCTATGCCACCACCCTCCTAATCCTTCCTAACTCTTTATATCGATTCATGCTTTTGTTTCTTTTTTTCAAGCTGTATGGTTATCTCTCCCTATCTCATATTTACATGGCTGGTGGACCAAGTCACTGAAGGTACAGTGCAGCTTTTGTGAGAAGGACACCCAAGAAAAACATTTGGCTCTTACCTGCTAAGTGCTCCTAGCTTCATATGTTTGTATTTAGTTCTGAGTAGGGAGCATACAGTGGACTAGATTTTTGTAATCAAAAACAAATACTGTGCTTAATATTTAGCATTAATATTATTTTGTCCTAACGATTCTCTCTGGAATCATAAGTGCATCAGTTTCCCTACAGAAGACTTTTACTCAGGGAACCCTGGATATCTGAAACAACTCTGTAAAGCTGAAGCTGAAAGCAGAAGAGAGAAGTTGAAGATTGTGTATGCATTCTTTGTTCTAAAGTCCTCACAAAGTCTGACATTCCACAGGAGGTGCCACTCTTTCACCAGGCACAGACACAGTCACACCACAGTGGGCAAACTCTGTTTTCTGAATAGCCTTGGCATTCCCCATCTCTCCATCATCAGTAACAGTTTAGTGGTCACACAGAGCTCTTCATAAAGTTTATTTATGACCTGGCCGTCATCAGAACAATGAGCCTTTCAATAACAAGGCACGGATAATTACCATAAAACAATGGCCATTATTGCTTTAATGATGTTGTTAAGATATGCACGCTGCAACCATCGTGTGAGATTCTGAGGTGAAATTGTGGGCCAGACTGAGGAAGAGTATTCTCTTTGGTTTTGTTTATGACTTTTTATTAGCTGTCCATGCAGGCAGGGGTGTTAGTCACTTTTTCTAAGGTTTGGTGCTTGGTTGATTGGGTGAAATGAGTTGAATGGTGGCTCACTGACTTATGAGAAGAGTGCTCAGTGAAGAAATTACACATCACATTAGAGAGCATGTGATTTATACAAATAAAGGAAGCTTTGTTTTATGTTACATCTGCTGCATGTTAATTTTTTTTTGTATAAAGTAACATAAAAACTATTTATTTTATAGTACTTCTAAAAATCAGGGCTTCAAAGTGAGTGATTCACAAGCAGTTCTGGAGGATATGTATATGAGGGATCCTTCTGGTTCACTTCCAAATCACTGACCACTATAGGGATGGCTATTCTGGCCAAAAAATAACAGGATGATGTTTTTGGGGATAGATGCTGTTGATTTATTTAGTTGAACCATATTGTGCCTGAACACGTTTGACCCCCACAGTCCAGTTAGTTTTACTAGCGTGATTACTGTGTACCAATCCAAGTATAGTTAAGTGAGCCATGGTCTGCTTTAAGAGGTGGGCCTTGTATGTGACAATTATCACTTTAAGCAACAACCTACCTAGCTTCCTGTTCGGCAGTCATTGTATTTGGTTGCTTGGCTATTTTGACTATTGTTTTCCGGATTTTTCCAAAGTCTTTGGCCATTGTTTTTGGATCAAGGACATTGAATTAACTGCTGGAAAGCTGGATTATGACTCCTATGAGCAAGCACTTGGCAACAGTGGGAAGGAAAAACTCCCTTTTAACAGGAAGAAACCTCCGGCGGAACCAGGCTCAGGGAGGGGCAGCCATCCGCCGTAAAACCTTTTGAAATGTGCT
>VUQS01032483.1:9849-21092 GCA_015108495.1 Heterochromis multidens | reverse complement strand
CAAGAGGGAGAGAGAGCGAGAGGGCACGAGAGGGAGAGAGAGCGAGACACACAGAGAGACTACAGGGAGGAACACAGGGACCAGGACTACAAATGTCTAACTAGACTGGACCGGGAGTGAACAACAATAAGACAGAACATGGAGACAGATGGGTACGGGAACACAGGGGAGGCATGAATCTAAAGAATCTTAGGAATATATAATAACAGAAACCAAGGACAAACCAAACATGAAACCAGAACTAAGAATATAAGGAAAATAAACCAATGACTGAGGAAAAGATACAAAACTCAAAACACTGGGTCACCGACCCAGAACCATGACAGTCTTCTGTTCACCATGTATCAAGAATCAGATAAGAACCCGAATTCATGAACCTGAATGCAGACAGGCCGATAAAAGGCAAGTTAAAGTTTACTTGCAAAAGTAACTTAAAGGCCAACAGACAAAACAAATGGGAAAATGATTCCAATCAGAGAGGGAATGGTCAAAATGCAAGCCAGGTTGGAAACCCAGCAAACAGCAGTCAAAACTGGTTGCTGTATGGAGGCAAAAACTGCATCATAGATGGAAAGATATTGATGTTTTTTTCATTGTAAAACAGTGCTCCGGTCAAACTGTCTGCAACATGATTTTTTTTTTTCCCCTTTTTTCCCTATCTAACAAACTTTGATTGATAAATTGGTTCCTGGCTGTGATTAGCCACACAACTTCCAAACTTCCCTTTGCTAGAAAATCCTACTTAACCATGCAGGCAAAGAAACACGTCCAGCAGACAGCGAGGTCATGTGTCTGTTTTGGAACTATTTTTCAACCAAAACAAAATGCTGAGAAATGTTCATAGTTATTCAAGGTCAAAATGTTTGCAACAAAGCCATGGCATTACCACAAACACAATCTGGCAAAGTGTTTATGCTGGAACGCTCATATATACTGTATGTAAGTGTCACTTTATGGTAGACTTTGGATAATGATATGCTACCCAATGGAGAATGTCCTGCACTTGGCTGTTGTGAATAGCATCAACCACTTTGTCTTAAATGGAGGTCAAGGCCGGCTTATGTTGCTAAGCTCACCAGTTGGTTCTTTTGTACCCAAACTGTTAATTTAACTTCTCTTGTCATGGTCCTGGGTCTTTTCTGTGTTTGGACTTTTGATTCTTGTTTAATATTCTGAGATTAAGATTGTGTTCCAGGTTTTGGTTCTTCAATGCCTAGTATTTGTATCCTCAGGTCTTATCAGTTTTGTTATCTAGTCTTTAGGTTGCTTGTTTTCTCTTGTTTCTGTGATCATGCCTCCCCTGTGTTCCCCATGTCTTCTTGTATAGTCAGTCTTGTCTGTTTGTTTACCCTTTCCATCTCAGTGTCAAGTCAGTGTGTCTTAGTCTCGTCTCTGTGTGTGGTCTTCCCCAGCATTCCCTGTGTATTGTCAGTCTTGTCTATGTTTCCCTAGTTGTCTATGTGAAGCCTGCGTTTCTGCGTTCTGCACTTCCCGTTTTATTTTGTCAGTCCCTTGTCTTGTGTGTCTTGTGTTCAGTTTTGCTTCCCTCTGTCTTATTTCACTGATTTAGCTCACCTGTGTTAACTGGTGTGTTCCATCTCCCTGATTACCTCTTGTCTCTATTTAAGCCCTCAGTTTTCCTTAGGTCCTTGTCGAGATCTCCCCTCATAGCTGTGTTCCTCAAGTGTTCTGTGTTTCCCCATTAGTGTCTGAGTTTCTGGTTATTTTTGACTCAGCCCTGTCTAGGTTTTGATGTTTGTTTATTTCCTGTGAAAGTTTCAGCAATAAATGCTGTTTTGAGTTTAGTTCTGCCTATGAGTCCTGCATTTGGGTCTTAACATGTTAGCCACACAGCCATTATATGACATCTTTTAATGTTCCTTCCACCTCTCTGATGGATTTTGTTTTACAGTCTAATGATGGCCTGTTCTACTTGCACTCACAGCTCCTTTGACTGCATGTTGTGGATTCACAATCATAGATTCAAAATGTAATCTCTTGGTAGCAACTCCAGACCTTTAAACCACTTAACTGATGAAGGAAAAACTGAACAGCTGTTGAGTAAATTGTCCAATTTCATTTGATCTACTGAAAACAGGGGGTTGTGTATGTCTGTAATTCCCCAGTGGTTAATGTCTTTTAGTTCAGTGCCTCAGACCAAAGCTCCAAGACTGCACTGCATCTTGATTGTTTCATGTCAAATCTATTATAGAGCCAAAACTATGAAAATTGTAACACTGTCCAAACATTTCCAGACCTAACTGTATCTCCACCAGGCACCTCCTGGTGTGTAAGCTGTTTGGCAATTTGCTTGTAATGTTGCATCTACAGATTAGTGACAATGTGTAAAATATTGTCAATTGTTTTTTTTCTGGTTTTGTTTGTATATTGGTTTATCATTCAGTATTTCATTGAATACATTTCCTTGCTGAACGTTAACCTCTTGAACCACAGACAATAACTGTTGTATAGTCTGTTTGCAGGCTTTTGCTTTTGCTGTCACCTGTTGGTCAAGACAGTGACATAAAATATATTCAACCTGAAGGTGAAGACTTGGAATCCATGAAAGGCCTCTGGCCACCGTGGTTCACCCATCATACTGACAGATGCTTGCTTTTGCACATCTCCTCTCTTCTGCTTTCCTTTTCGCATCTTCTCTTTAAATGCAGTGGCCATTGTCAAGCCCCCATGTGTCTCCTCCCTCACTCCAGTCTTAGGTGTATGGATATATTTATATATTTATCCTGTCCCCTGAAGTCACAAAATGTCTGTCACATTTCTCTTCCACTCCCCACTTTTTTTTTTCTCTTTTTTTCCTCCTCTCAGCTCAACATCTCTTCTAAATTTTCATCTAACCTTACCTCTGTGTGCCACTATCTTATCATCTTGGGCCTTAGATTTGATTTCCTACCTATTGGGATGCCATGCCAGAGGGGAGCATTTTGATGAATTTTGCACCACTAGCACACGCACGTGCGTAGATATTAAATACATGTATGTTGCACATTTATACACGCCTGTCATTTTTTTTTTTCATACACACATCCCTTGTGAGGGAAAAATATGTCATTCATGTATCATTATATTGCCTGGGGCCAAACTGTTAAGGTGCTTTGACACTGCTCATCATCTGGGAAAAGGCATTTTCTTGCATACACACCTATGCTCTGTTCTTCCCTCCTGCAATCCTCTTTCAAATCATTAACCAGAACATAGGAGCATCTCAGACACATTAGGATCAATCATAATGATGAAACCTGGTTGCAACACCTCCATCATTGTAGGTGTTGTCGCCCAACAAAGCAGAGATGAATGAGATTTTTGTAAATCCTTTTATCATGTCTTGTAGCCTAACTAGCGTTACTTTTATCTGGAGTCAAGGCCTATCGGACAGGACGAGATTGACAAAATTACACATCTCCAGCAACGATTGAAGCTAAATCTGCAACAGATGGAACCAGAATCCTCTCCAGATCCCAAAATAAACCCAGTTACTTGGCCAAAAGTTTAGCCCACTCTGGAGTTGTAGCTTAACATTGGGTTGTTTGAAGAGGAGGTTGCGCAGCTCCATGTAAACCAAATGTTTCATTTCACAGTAAAGATTAATTTGGCATGTGGAGTTGCTGTGCGTGAGTCTATCCCAGCTGGGCTACAGTGAATCGGAGGAAAGGAGCCACGTCAGTCTCTCAGGTGATAGATTGGAAATCAAAGTTCTAATCATACACTCTGTGCAGTTGCCTAGCAACAGGCTTCCCCTTGCTGAACTTGTCTGTTGGCTGAGAAGAAGCAAAGATGAGAAGATGATGAGCCAAACAGGGAGAGCATGTGGAGAGTGAGCCAAACTCCATGACAAGGCGTTTTTTTATTATTTAAGAACACAAACAATATGTTGTGTACAAATTTTAACAAAAGACGGAATGTGAAATTTAAACATATGCTGTTCAAGTTTTGGAGTCATTTCCACAGTACCACAGAAATGTCTCTTCTGTTTACAACAAATAATGCATTCATAGTCATAATTTTTCCTTTTAAAATAGAACAGTTAAAAAAAAAAATCCTCTGTTAACAGTAGAGCTGAGTGCTTTAAATTGCTTCTCAGAAACTGCATAGCAGCAGCCCAACCCACGTTCATATGCATAGTGATGTAGAGATTTACTTCTATATATTTAAGTCATAATGTGAGCATCCTACTGTGATGCCGTAGTAAACAGCTACGACATGTCGACGGCAGTCTGAAAAGGTGTCTGTAGGCTATGAGAGGGACCAGTGCACAGCCATGTTTAAGCCGTAATGCAATACTAAGAGGTGTCTTTAAATGCTCTCCTGAAGCACTCACCAGTTCACTATGGGCTATAGCCCTGATCATTGATATTTTATATATTAGCAGTAGTGATGGATTTGACATCTTTGTTGACCCCTTTGATTTTTTTTTTCTAGAAAGACATGTCCAAGTAATATTTTCTGATTGGTTAATTAATAACAACAACAAAGAAATTAATAAAGAATCTAAACCATTGTGTAACCCTGCTGCAAAGGTCAAAATGCTGTTTTTAAAAATGCTTTTGGAAGCATTTTAGTTGTGCTTTGACAGAGTTTATTATAGTGTATTTGCCAATAACAAGAAAATAACTATCTGACATTGTTTGGGTATCTGACTGAATAACAGTGTTTGTCAATTTTTTTTTTCCTTTTCATTAAATACATTTTCCATTACTGGAAAATAACTGCACATCAATGTTTTCTTAGCGTGATACAGTTTTCAGCAAAGAAGATGAACACTGAATTTTCTTTTGATATATTTAATACTTTTTCTCTAAATGATGCAGTTCCAAATGTACACTCTTTAAATCTTTGCAGCTAATTTGGCACAATTTCCTGCCTGTGATATTTTACTCTTCTCTTGCATTAAATGTCAAGCTTGTAGCCATTCAGGGTGAGCTGAAGTCTGTGCAGCTCTCTGCTTTCGCTTGTGATCTGCTCTGTGAATGCAGTTTGTACGGGCACAGATGGATGTCAGAATGGCCAAATGGAGAGTCGGCCCCTGCAGTGAAGGCTGGTGCACTTTTGACTAACAGTGGATCACAGCATCTGTGACATTCCAAAAGCCCCCAAAATCACAGTCAAGTGAAGTCATTTTCACACAAGCAAAAATGGCTTTCAAAAGGAGTTATTACTACACTTCCTGCTTTCCTGCCTTCTTATATTCCCTAATTTTCTGTTGACCTCATATGTATTTAATAATAAACAACCATGAAATCAAAGTCAGCTTTGACCATCACTAAGTCCTCTAAAGTTCTGGAAACAGGTTGTTGAACTCTTTTCAGCAGAATTTTTATTCTGAAGATGAGGCATTTACTGTAGCTTCTGTACCATCTGGCTAAGATGGATCAGTATTTCTTTGAACTCAGTGAGCAGTAGCAAAATCACTTGCTCACAAAGTTGCTATTTCTGGAAAACTGTGCCAGAAAGCATGGTAAGCACTACGACAACCAGAAGCAAAAAAAAAATTAAAGGAACATTTTGAAAACACATGAGATCAGATGGGAAAAACATTGTGCTCGATATCTATACTGAAATGGACTGGGTAATGTGTTAGCAATGAAAAGATGCCACAGGATGCTGTTTGACGGAAATGAAAATTATCAACTTACAGAGGGCTGAATTCAAAGACACCCCAGAAATCAAAGTGAAAAAATTATGCAGCAGGCTAGTCCATTTTGCAGAAATTTCATTGCAGCAACTCAAAATGGTACTCAGTAGTTTGTATGGCCCCTACGTGCTTGTACGTATGCCTGACAATGTCGGGGCATGCTCCTAATGAGATAATGGATGGTGTCCTGGCAGATCTCCTCCCAGATCTGGACTACGACACTGTCAGGTTGTCACAGTCTGATGTGCAACCTGGCAGTGTTGGATGGACTGAAACATAATGTCCCAGAGATGTTCTATTGGATTTAGATCAGGCGAGTGTGGGGGCCAGTCAATGGTATCAATTCCTTCATCCTCCAGGAACTGCCTGCATACTCTCGCCACATGAGGCCGGGCATTGTTGTGCACCAGGAGGAACCCAGGACCCATTGCACCAACGTAAGGTCTGACAATGGGTCCAAGGATTTCATCTCAATCCCTAATGGCATTCAGGATGCTGTTGCCTAACCTGTAGAGGTCTGTGCATCCCTCCATGGATACGCCTCCCCAGACCATCACTGACCCACCACCAAACTGGCCATGCTAAATGATGTTACAGGCAGCATAACATTCTCCATGGCTTTTCCAGACTCTTTTTATGTCTGTCACATGCACTCAGGGTAAATCTCTGTGAAAAGCACAGGGCGCCAGTGGTGGACCTGCCAATCCTAGTATTCTATGGCAAATGCCAATCAGGCTCCACGGTGCCGGGCAGTGAGCACAGGGCCCGCTAGACAACGTCGGGCCCTAAGGCCAACCTCATGTAGTCTGTTTCTCATTGTTTCATCAGAAATGTGAGACATTCACACCAGTGGCCTGCTGGAGGTCCTGCTCATCCTTGCACAAAGGAGCAGATACCGGTCCTGCTGATGGGTTAAGGACCTTCTACGGCCCTGTCCAGCTCTCCTAGAGTAACTGCCTGTCTCCTGGAATCTCCTTGATGCTTTTAAAACTATGGTGTGAGACACAGCAAACCTTCTGGCAATGGCACGTATTGATGTGCCATCCTGGAAGAGTTGGACTACCTGTGTAACCTCTGAAGGGTCCAGGTATCGCCTCATACTACCAGTAGTGACACTGACCCTAGCCAAATGCAAGACTAGTGAAAAAACAGTCAGAAAAGATGAGGAGGGAAAAATGTCAGTGTCCTCCACCTGTAAAACCATTCCTGTTTTGAGGGTTGTCTCATTGTTGCCCCTCTAGTGCACCTGTTGTTAATTACATTAAGACCAAAGCAGCTGAAACTGATTAACAACCCCTTCTAATACTTAACTGACAAGATCAATAACCCAGAAGTTTATCTGACTTGATGCTAAACTCTGATTAGAAAGTGTTCCTTTAACTTTTTGAGCAGTGTATAAGAAGCTGCAAACAACAGCAAAGAATGTAACGTTTCTGACTTTAAACCGTGTTTCTTCTCTGGGTAGTGCATGGAACAGGTGCTACCTGTAGATGATGGATCCCTGATAAGTTAGACCTGTCATCCAGTCTCTTTTTTACACAAATCCTTCATATCGACAGAAAACTGACAGGATGCAAAAAAGGGCAATAAAAGTAAATGCACATGCAGCACCCAGAGGTGATGTCCTTATTTCCTCCCCACCAGTCTGTTTGATTACAGTACTGTCAAAGCTGAGCCCACTCAGTTGTATTCACGATCACTCTCTTCTTTCTTTGATGATGCACACAATACCAAACAAAGGGGGAAAAAAAATCACAGGGCACTAACGTTTTCGCTCCACTTTATACAAATGTCAAGCATGAAAGTGAAATATGCACACATACACACACTTGTGAACATGAGTATTATTTTTCTTATCTTATGTACTCTCTTTATCCTATTTTCCCTCTTCGTCTTCTGCTTTACTCACACATTATCACACGTCCACAAATTCCCAGCTTTCCCTCCGTCTCAGGCCTTTGATGACATGAGCAAAAGCTTGAATTTATCCTCTGTGCGAACCCCTATCCCTTCTCATTTTTCTAGCACAGGCAAACACATGACGAGTACACATGTATTATGTGTGGCTTTTGTCAGTGTGAGCCGCAGTGGAAATTAAGCTGTGGAAATGTGTCCGTGTTGTGTGATAAGTGTGTGTGTGTGTGTGTGTGTGTGTGTGTGTGTGTGTGTGTGTGTGTTTGAATGAGTCACATGTCAAATGTGAAGTGTTCTGTTACAAAAAAAACGTAATGAAGGTGGCTCTGCCAGCAGTAAAGAGGATTCAGTGCAGCGTGGAGGCGCAGATTCAATTAGCTTTGTGGGCGCCATGAAATGGTGATAATACAGGCTGGTAATGTCAACAAGCATCAAATCTTTCTTACCTTCTTTTTTTTTTTTTAGGAGACTGCTTCTGTCTCCCTTCATCCTCTTTTTCTCTGTATACTGCATGCTTTGTCCTTCACGTGTGGTAGTGGTGGGGGTCACTGAGGCTGTAAATCCTTGGTAGCAGGACACGCAGCCAACGCCATTCATCAATGTAATTAGCGTTCGGCATACGACCCTGCTGCTATGGACATGGCTGCCTGCTTTCTGACAGGCTATCTAACTCTCTCATCCCTCCCTTCTTCTTTCCTTTCTTTGTCTGTCTTTGTTTGTCTCCCCAAAGATGTATGTGTACACCTGTCGCAGCCATTTCACCTGATCTGTACGATTGACTTCCTGCAGTAAAACTTTTAGAATTTGTGTGTGTGCATGTGAGAGACTAAGAGGCTTTTGGGGGTTTTAATGGGTGTGTGTGTTGGGGTAAGGCTATTGGAGCAAAGAGAGAGCAAGCAGGCCATGGTATTGTGACATTTGTTCATTTGTCATTTTGGTTGAGTGGTGCAGTAATTACTGCCACTGAGGGCTCGCTCTTGTGTTTGGGGCTCAGCCAGAGAGCAAAGAGCGCTGTCAATGGGAAAACAGTGGGAGAGTATGGAAAAATGCAGTGTCTCCGGAGGGACCACTTTGCTTTGTCCCCTCATCGATAACACTCCCATTGTGTTAACAGTTTGAGCCGTTGCTAAAATTACAGTATTTTTTGGGGGGGATACATTTAGATGAAATAGGATCTCAGCTCTATAATTTGAAAACGCAACTGCCTACCATCAGATGTCCAAAACTCCAAACAGACCTGGTAAACACAGTGACATACTTAAACTTTTGCAAAAATAGAAACTGAGGAAAAACACAAAAGAAACAAAGCAACAGTGGACTGGAGCAACTGGCAAAGATATAATGCAAAAAATCTTCTTATGCTCTCCTTCTACAAAGCCTCTTTTACAAGGTTGCATAAAGACACTGTGCTTGTTCTCTTATTCGTCTGTTTTCTCCAACGTCCTCATCCATTGCACGTCCTTTCTTTCCTAGGCTTTTGTTAATTGCCAGGTCTTGGTTGAAGAGGTTACGAATGCTCCAGCTCTCCACAGTGAATGAATGTGGCTTGTTGACTCCAAGTCGCAGTGGAGTGTGCATTCAGAATACCAGAATGCCAAGTCTATTAAAGTGGGAAGGGTTCATTTGTCACAGTTTCCATTGGTGTTGCTGTAATGACCAGGTATGTGGGTGATGAATGGCCTGACCTTTTCCTCCCCCTTATAATCAAGTGTTCCTGCTAGATTCCTATGCCTAATTTGTGGATGTCCTGGATGCAGAGACAGTTCAGTATGTGTTAGTGAGTGTTGTGAATCTTATGTAGTTGCAAAGATCTTTATTTAACATATAACTTCCTGTTAATTTGATGTCTCTACATATTACTGTGATGTCTTGCAGTACTTTGTGTGAGTTCAGGCAAAGGTACAACAGTTCCTCTAAAGCTTAAGCTGAAATAAGAGCAAAAATATGGGAGCAAGACTATCCATCCATCTGTCTAAAAAGCAAAACCATTTAGTAGTGCATACATATATAACCAGTGTAACATCACCCATTAGGGAGGTCACATATTAAAGCCTGGTTTTTAAACATTGCCATCAATGAACATGATAAGTGAGGGTATATCTGACTGAGAAATCAAGGATGCAGCTATTGTTTGTCACAAGTTAGCTCACCTTAAACATACCCAGGTTTATTAACTCAACTGAGTAACATAATTTACAAAATGAATATCATATTATATTCAATAAGACGGGGAAACACGTGGTAGATTGAAAAACCCAAAGGGTTATTTTTCTATAGACTTTTTTGAGGTTTCCCACGTGACATTGCTCAAGAGTTGTCTGCTATATTGCCAGGCAAAAATGTGTATTCCCCGACTGGCTGGCAGTGGTTCCTGGAGGTTGCTGGTTCTCGCTGGATGAAATCGATTGCAAAGAAGATATTGCACAAAAAGCCTCCTAGTGATTGCTTTGGTTGCTAGCAGATTGCCGTGGTTGCTTGTAGTTTTTTCACGTTTGGCTGCAAATACTCACTAACTACCAGCCCAATGGTAGTAATATGTTAAAAGATGCGATGCAAACCAGAAATGGAGAAGGTTCACCTTCAAAGTAAAAGTTGTGCCTCAGCGCAGCAGCCAATATGTTTCAAAAGGCGCAAACTTTACTCTGAAGTCAAACCATCTCCATTTTCGGTTTGTGTTGCACTTTTTACAGTTTTACTACAGCTCTTAGAGTAGCTGGCCAGTGTTTGTAGACAAGTCTGTCACTTCCATTCAAACTACAACTGCAGCAACCAAAGCAGTGACAAGGAGGTTTTTGCCAACCAGTTGGGGAATACATGTTTTTCCTTAGTGACAGGTGGTCACCAGGGGGTCACTGACTGGTCTGTAGGCCTCTGACTGGGGCTTAAGCAATCATTTTCCAAGTGACCCCGGCATTTTGACAACTGAGGTAAACAGTGGACTGACAGACTCCATTTACTACTGAAGAACACCAGCCAGAGCATTTGAGGTGACTCTGAGGTAAACGTGAAATATCACAAAATATTGAATTGACTCCTGATTTAATTCGTTTAACTCGTTGATTTAATTCCTGATTTATTGTTAAGTGTTAATATTATTTAAATATGTTAAAATATAGTGTGTAAAAAATTGTGTTTCATACACAGACAGTAGTAGAAACTTTCCAGCCATCCATGGCCATTATGGGGAAACAGAGTTCCCTGCTCCGGCCATTATGGGGTACTTCAAATTGGCTTTACTTTTCAGACTTGGAAGTTAATTTCTTGTATAAAGTCTTTGGCAATCTCCTGTATCTACTGATTTGTCTCCATGGTCACAAATTGTATTCCAGTTTCAAAGAAGTTTAGAAAAAGTTGAAGAAAATCATGGCTTGGGTTAAATTATAAAAATTGGTTTGGAAGCTCCATTTTGTAGGTTGCATGTGTAATAACTCTCATCAAAAAACAGTCTCTCAAAAATGTGGCATGAAACATGAAACATACTAGTTTCTAAATCATGCTGTTATGAGAAAAAGAAAATTGGATCAAATTTTGTCACAATTACACAAAATGCTATGACAAAGGCCTTGTAATCTAGCATTAATTTCAAATCAGTAGTGCATTACAGCAGCTAACTTATTTCTACAAGTAGAATAGATGTGCCAGTTTTAGTTGATCTTATTTGGACAGTTTCCACCATACA
>VUQS01032481.1:0-19299 GCA_015108495.1 Heterochromis multidens | reverse complement strand
AACGTTTGACCTCTGTCATTGCCAACAAAGGGTATATAACAAAGTATTGAGATGAACTTTTGTTATTGACCAAATACTTATTTTCCACCATAATTTGCAAATAAATTCTTTAAAAATCAGACAATGTGATTTTCTGGATTTTTTTTTCTCATTTTGTCTCTCATAGTTGAGGTATACCTATGATGAAAATTACAGGCCTCTCTCATCTTTTTAAGTGGGAGAACTTGCACAATTGGTGGCTGACTAAATACTTTTTATCCCCACTGTATACACACACAGTCTTTCAACCAGTTAACCACAGATCATGCTGTAGAAAACACAATTGGTGGACAAAGCAAGATTGTTTTGTATGCATTTCCTATAAAACCATTGTGCTGATGGAGAAAATGACTGTGCATGATGAAACACGAGGCACAAGAATCAACAGCAGAGACTCTGTTTAGACTGGCTGATCTCCCACTGCTGGTTTGGTAATGCAGATTGTCTGATTTAGTGAAATATGAGTTCCTTCTGAAGGATAAATCCTGCAGCTCAGTGAGAGAGCTTGGTCTTGACACTGCATTAGATCTCCAGATTCTAATGTGTATGCACAGATTTAGTGCATCTGTCTAATGCTGTGTCTTTCTCAACAGATGAGTCCAGAGGACTACAGGGAACAAGCCTATACATGTATGCCAGAAGAAGTGGACACTGATGTAAGTTTAGTGTGTCGGTCTTGCATTACATAATGTTCCATTTAGCTGTACACAGCAGGTCATGACTCTTTATTGGTTTCTCTTCAGACTAAACTTAGCAGGTTGTGTGAGCAGGACAAAATGGTGAGGATACAGGAGGAGAAACTGCAGCAGTTGTACAGAGAGAAGGTGACTAATACAGCACATTTGTCGTCATTCTCACACAAAACATTGTTTAAACATGCTTACAAAGATGTGGTACCATGTGAAAAAAATGTATATTTGAAGGAATATACAATGTGCACTTAGTTTAAATGGTAAATATGCTCTGAGTTAAGTTTATAAGCATGAAATGGAGCAAGATAGGAAAAAACCAAACTGAGAAGTCTTGTTATGACACTTTACTATAGCCTATAAGTATGACTACTGTCATCAGCTGGAGAGACTTGTCTGGTTTGCATTGCTTTGTCATATTTAGCATATCTCACTGACCACAGACTGTTTTGTGTTACTTGTTGCTATGCAGTGATGGTAGGCATATAGAAAAAATGTCAAATATAGCATCATTTGTAGTCAATTTTGAGTTACAGTTGTGCCTTTGGAAATGTGAATAAGGCAAATAAGTAGTTTAAAAAATTTTCTTTGGGCTCTGAGGGGGAAAAACATTTTAAAGAGTGCACAACCTCTTGATTAGTGACAAAACAGCTAAAAACAGAGTCATGGGCAAGAAATTAAAAAAAAAAAATCGACTACAGGCAGAAAAAATCAGTTATGACTTACTGAAGATTTAATGATGACAAACTGATGCGCTATATGTGTATTTGACATGATGCATGTCACTTCAGCACACTCTGGAGACAGCACTTCTGTCAGCTAGCCAGGAGATCGAGTTGGGCTCCGACAACTCGGCTGCCATGCAGAGCGTCGCCATGCAGAGTGTCGTCCAGCAGAGAGACTTACTGCAGAGCGGCCTCCTCAGCACTTGCAGAGAGGTGTCCAGAGTTACTGCTGTGAGTCATACAGTGTATTCACACACACTGGACAATGAAGCCCTATTTTTTCACGAGTATTAATAAGATGATAGTTTGTCTTCTTGTTTGTTTTATCATTGTCATTTCCATGCTCACCAGGAGTTGGAGCGGTTATGGAGGGAATATGACAGGATGGAAGGAGATGTGATTCTGGCTAAGAACAACCTGCTAGAGCAGCTAGAAGCACTGGGAAGCCCTCAGGTACAAACATTTTTGAGAATGAATCTGCACGACTCCTCTCTCTGACTTGACATTAAGAGTGTAACAATATGCCGGTACTGACTGTAGCCATGACATTCAAAAATGAAAAACTGATAATATTGTAAACAATCCAGCGCTGCCACAGTTAGGATTGCAATGTCACTATCTAGTTTGTCGTGGCTAAGCCTTTCAGTAAGTACTATATGTACTATATGTACTACTGTGCTCATCTACATATAGCTGACTAAAGTAAGATGACTGCTGTTAACCTCATTCACTTTTCTGTCACTGTGGCAACTTCTCTGACTTGCTTCCCACACTGAACCCATTTGGTTAGACTGAGTCATTCACACAGGAGGAGTTCGGCTGTTGCTATGCTATTGAATGAAGCAGTGGAGATGGGTGAATTGTTGGGGACTTAATTCTAAAGCAAAAAAGCAAAAGCAAAAGTAGGCATCTCACAGTACTCTGGGCTAGCGGTTCCAGCTGTACCCTGCATCTTGACTCACAGGTGTGTTTACAGATATGCTCTTGTTCTGTTTGAGTCATTGCAGTGTGGTGCTCTGGTTTAGCTTGATGATTTTTGCCTGATAGCATTTCTTGAGGAGGCATGTTTTCAGAAGCTATCACGATATCATCATTATTATGAATTCTTTTTGGCTACTGTAATGGTGTAGTGAAAATCTGATACTGTGGCTGACCTGCTTGGCATACTTGCAAATTCATACACTGCAGAGAAATCTGTATACCTACTCAACCTTTTTGCAGACACTTTTTTGACTTCGGGAGAAAAATATGGAGAGAAGTAAATGGAGATCAAAGCAACACAGGGGGTGATTGATGACTGTAGCAAGGATAGAGCAGGTCTTAATTAAGTTTGTCTTTTATCTTTTCTCTCATCAAGGAAGAGTTACAGAGACAGAAAGAAATTGTTCCAGCAGTTATTCCCGGCTTAGACTGAGTAATGATAATTCAGAGTAGAAAAGTCAGAGGGCCAGCAGGGAGTCTGGACATCCTCTTCTTAAGTCCACCTCACAAAGACCAACCAGGCAACAGCAAGGGGGAGATAATTACCTGTCCTTTTCTCTTGCTCTTCTTCCCCTTTTCCAATCTAAGTGTAACCCTCATCTTTCCTCTGATTATTATGTTCTGAGGCTGGTATCGCTCACAGACAGTAGGAGCCTGATCAGATCTGTGTCCCCACTGACTGCATAGCTTAGCAGATACATAAATTACCCTTTTACTGTTTTTTTTTTTTTTCACTCCCATCTTGTTCATTTTCTTTCTGTACCTTGCTCTGTACCTTGAGTGTTAATTTTATTTGCCATAGAACTCCACCTTAGATCTCAATCTGCAAGTAATGTTTGGTGATGTGTGTCTGTTTTTTGTTCACACCCAGACGGAACCACCCAGTCAGCAGCATGTCCGCATCCAAAAGGAGCTGTGGAGGATTCAAGATGTGATGGAGGCCTTGAATAAACACAAAGCCCAGAGAAATGCTCTTGAAGGGACGACTTTCTATGGGCCAAAGGCCAACTTCAGTAAGCACAAAAACGAGGTGAGGTGCCACTGATAGAAAAGCAAAACAGAACACCTGGTCTTACAGTATGCTGAGACAATATGGCTTTTTTTAAGATGAGTTGATTAACATAAAAATTATCAACATGATAACCATTTAAATCATATATCAACATTTACTGGGTCCAACTTTTCAAATGTGAGAGTGTTCCCTTTCTTTTTTCTGTCTAAGGCCTCTGTCAAACAGGCCTGGAGACCAGTCAGTGACCCCCTGGCATCCACCGGTTGCTAGGGAAAAGTGTATATTCCAGGAACGATTGGTGGGTGGTTTCCGGAGGTTGCTGGCAGTCGCTAGTGTCTCAAAGAGGTATACGCTACTGCTCTGAAAACCTTGTGATTGGTTTAGTGGCTAGCAGGTTGCTGTGGTCTCCTGTCGCTTACATGGAAGATGCCGACTTGGCTGCAAACACTCACAAACTACCCGCCAAGTGGTAGTGAAACTGTGAAAAGTGCAAAGCAAACCAGAAACGGAGACTTTGCCTTCAAAGTAAAAGGTATTCAAAGTAAAAGGCACGATTTTTAGTTTGAAGGGGAACGTTTGCAGTTGTGTTGCACTTTTTCAAGTTTCACTACAGCTCAAAGAGTAAAATGTTGAGTGTTTGCAAACAAGTTGGTGTCTTTTATGCAAACTACGGAGACACGGCAATCTGCTTGTAGCTAAAGCAATCACAAGCAGGTTTTCGGTGTACCATCCTCTTTGCGACCAATTTCACGTGGCGACAGCCATCAATCAGAGATTGCCAGGGAGTTGCCGACCGGTCTCTAGGCTTATGTGACCGAGGCCTAACTTTAAATATCCCTAGGTTTTGGACAGGTGGTCACCATTACAAGCAAATTAAACATGTAAGCTTAAGGGTATTTTTTCACCTTTTATGGAATTAATTGACAGGGAAAATTGATTATAAAAAATCCCCACATCACCTGAAGAGGATAATCAACTTAAGCTGATGGCTTGAACTGGCAGTCCTGCTCATGGATAGTGTGAGTAGTGGTGTCTGGAGGAATATGTCAGTCAAGCTGTAACAGCATCTGGAGCACTCTTTCTGGCTAATCAACTGTTTAGCCCATCTTGTGGCCCAGAGTTACTCTATACCAGATGGCTGTTGCCCTGAGCCTGTATGGTGGCGCCATGTGTCACCTTGCTTCCTGTGCTGTCATACCCAATATAATCCCCAGGAGGAGGACTCGGTACCCCCGCGGCCACCTCTACCCCAGTCCTACGAGCCCAACCCCCCCACCGTGCCCCCTATGCCGTCTCATGCCGGCGTGCGTCCTTCATCACTCCACAAGCCAGAGGACAGGAAGGCCAATCACAGGAATAGCTCGCACAGCGTAAGCCTGTTGACCTTTTGGTTGACCCTGCCCTGAGCTGTATCATCCCATGTCCATGCTGATGAGTTCCACTTTGATTTCCATAAATATTTCATGTCTTTTGGATTGTTTTCACTTCATATCCATTTGTTCCCAACATCATACTGCATAATTTACTTTTCAGTTAGTTGGTTGAAGTCCAGCTTTTGTATTTTTTTGTTTTTGACTAAATTACCATGTCTTCCTTTTCTGTCTCATCCACTATGTTGAAATGTAATGTTTTTTTTTTTTGTCTGTATGTTCTGCCCTTGGCAGCCATATCTGAGTTTGAATGCCTACCTGCCTACTTTCTGTTCGAATATTTCCTCAAATTTCATACATTTACATTAAAGATTGCTCAGTCTACAGGGTTTTTCCCAGCTCGAAACAGGGGTTTTGGAGGTAAATTAGCACAATTGCCTCATGCGCAGTAAAGGCAATGAGTTGTTTTTGCCTTAAATCTATTTGTTTTTATGTTATTTCTGATCATTCCGTAAACAAAATGGCTATTATACTTGAGTTAATGAAACACCAACTAACAAAGATGGTTAAAAGAAAATACTTCTATTACAATGCTGGTGATTTTCCTTTGGCTCTGGTTAAAACTTCTGTAGGGGGCACCAAAAATGCCTCTATGCAGGAAAAACCCTGGTCTATGAAGAATTATTTTATTTGTTTGATCTGAAGTTATTCTGTAAAAGATAATGACACTCTGAAACGTAGTTACTTTGTAAACAACCTCTGCATAACTCAGAGTTGTTCTCATTTGTGTTGACCTCTTTTTTTCATTTCTCGTCTCCAGGGTCCTGACTACAGGCTGTATAAAAGTGAACCAGAACTCACCACAGTGGCCGAAGTGGATGAGAGCAACGGAGAGGACAGATCTGAACATCTATCTGATAGAGAACATGTTGGAAACAAAGGTACATTAGAGTGATAATGGTGCAGTTTCTCAGTAAAGCCCAACAAATCAAATAAAACAATCAGTCGAGTAAATAACCTGTTAAATTTGGCAGTGCACAAAATTGCCCCTATTGTTCACTGATTCGCTGCTCAACAGTCAGCGGGAACTCTGTCACTGAGTCACACAGTGGTCATTTTAGTATCTGTAAAACTGGAGCATTTTATCATTTTAACAAAAAAGTAGTCTACACAATGTGATCACTGCCTTTTGTCATTCTATTATAGACTGTTTGAGGGCTCTCTAGTGGAAACATTTGCACGCTCAGAAGTTGAACAGCATATGGAGTGCACTATGCAGTAAATATGGAGTGATTGCTGACACAACCCTTGTCTCTAGTACAAATTTGAGTTGGCATTTGGATCACTTCGTGGGTCAGGCTTTTTCTTCTAGGATGTAATCTAGGTCAGTGTATCACAAAATAACTCTCATGGCAACCATAATTTATCATATGGTGGTTACCATGGATACAGTGACAGTTGCATCTGCATACTAAATTTTTGGTTTTTTTTACTTAGCCAAACAAGGTATGCTATAATATTTGTTTTACTGTATTTAGACTTTATGCCACCAAACATTCTCTGTGAATAGATGAACTACAATTACCACAAAAAACTGGCTTACATTTGGCTAAACAGCTTACAGGTCTTTCAGCTATACAGAAAATTTTGTTGAACAGAAAATATTAATGGCAAAATACCACCTCTAATTTTAACCCTATCTAATATTTTTTGTTATATCATGAGTTCAGTACATAGTTGTGCAAACTATACCTCTTACTGATTTCTTGTCTCCTTTTCTGTGGCTAGGGATGTCCTATCCAGTTGGCATCGTCCCACCAAGGACTAAATCTCCAGTGCCTGACACTTCCTCCATAGCTTCATATGTTACATTAAGGAAGAGCAAGAAGCCTGACCCCAGAACGGTGAAATCTTGGACTGCAATAATAACTGTAAAATGTTCTTAGCATTTGTAGATTTGGATCTACTGAGCAGTAGAAAAACAAATAATAATTCAGTCAGTCTCACCAAAGTCAAAAGAAGATTGGTATATACATCTGCAATAATTTATATTTGGTAGTATGGCTTTCTGACCTTCCTGCATTCCCATGTGCATACATGGAGGAAAACCCCAGCACAGAACAAAGAAGGCATTAATGATACCAGATATGGCATTAAGTCAGATACAGCATGAAAGGAGGAGATGAGCTAGAACTGGGAGGTAAAGTGGCTCGCAGGTGTGCAGCAACTATGGGCAGGCTAAAGTAGCTAAAGCAAGTGCTATATGCAGATTGCCAGTTGTGTAGAGGGGTATCAGCTGAGCCATTAGCTGATGTGGGCTGGCACTGTGATTGGCTTGACTTCATTATGTCTTGGCTTTGTGGCCTGCCTGAACTAACGGTTGCTCAGTTAGTAATGATTAGGAAATGATTTTTTCTATTCTTTTCTTGCTAGCCCAAATGAGCATCCTATGGGCAGCTGTAAACTAACCACCAGTTAATTTTGAATTGTGATTACTCCTCTCCTAATTGGTTGTTTTGCTTGCAGCTGCTGGTTGAAAACTCACATGGGCGGTAAAGGCCAGCTATCACATGGTCAGGGTGTGACTCATTCTACCATAAAGTAGATGCCAAGCTGCATTTAAACAGTTTCCAGCCTCAAACGCTATCAACTTAAATATACTAACCATATCATTAGTGCGCCACACTGTAGGGTGTGTCCTGCTTTTAGTGCGTCTATGTGAGTTTATGTTTGAATGTGGATGGACATGTAGTACAAATGAAAACAGGTGAATGCACAAACTGCCTCTAGGCTTATGTACTTTTGCCTTTGGTACTAAGAGAGCATGTCCAGGGCCTATAGAGTTCAACTTGGGTCCTGGGATATCTTGAACAGTGTGGACAGTGGAGACTATGTCCTTGGCCTTTGGACTGAGTTCACATCTGCCAGCCCTCCAGCATGGGACAAACCTGAGAATGAACAACTTCTCCTCAGTTCACTTCACATCAGCCTCTCCTGCTCAGGCATTAACAAGCCCCCAGCCGCTCTGAGTGCGCCCATGTGTTCCAGCGGGAGCGTGCGAGCGCACAACAGTCAGGTTGTTTGGTCTTTTGCCAAGTGTAGCTCAAAGAGAGTGAACATTGAAAAGCACTTTCCCAGTTATTATGGCCATTGTGCCAATCTTGTTTGTTAACTTTGTTTAAAGAAGTAAAACGTTTTCTAGTACATACATTATGTGTAGAGATTATTCTGTTTGGCCAAGTTTAGATTTGTTTTAACAGTGCCTACTTCTCACAGCAAATGCTGCATCATGTGAAATGACCCAATCAGACCATGAGACCATGTAGCTTCAGACCCCCACCATGTACAATAATTGTGGCTGACAGTGAAAAGTCACCATGGTGGCATTTATCATAGTGCTGAATGTCTTCACAGTAATGCTATATCATTATTAATCATATTCTGTTTTCGTCTCTGGCCAACAGGAGCGTCCACGCAGCGCAGTGGAGCAGCAGCTGTGTGCTGTGGAGAGCAGCCGGCCCAGGATGAGTGTGGAGGAGCAGCTGGAGAGGATCCGTCGCCACCAGCAGGGTGCCCTCAGGGAGAAGAAAAAAAGCCTCAGCCTCAGGGGTAGCAGCCAGGAGAACACGCCCTCTCGCAGCCACTCATTTACTAAAGAAAACCATTTCCGCAACTTGCAGGTATTGGCTGAGTGACTCAGACATTATTTGACATTATCGTAGCACTGAAGTCACAAGATCTTCATATGATATAATGTTTCTGTTTCTGTTTCTTTTATTTATTTATTTATTTATTAGTCTCAAATGAGGCGCAGAGATGAGGTGATAAGCAGTGACATTCAGGAGCTGGAGGCCTCTCTCAGGCAGCAGGAGGTGGTGAGTGAGCAGGAGTCGCCCGCTGAGGAGATAGCTCGTCTCAAAGAATCCTCGCAGGCTGATCACTTTAATGTCGACCGAGAGGTACGCCACAGCAGTTGGCTGTCTTTCTCATCAGCCTGCTGTCTTACACAAATCATTACTCAGAGGGCTCAGACTATCACGGGCAAATAATTTTGGCACTGCTTACCAACAGAACATCAAGTATTGTGGATTCGATTGTTAATACTACAGAAAAAAACTGTTTCAACTAGAGTGGAGAAGTTCAAGACACTTATGTAACTGTATTCAGCAAATTTAAAACCCAGCAAACTTATCCGTTGTTCAGGCTAACTGAGCATTATACAAAGACCTCTGTGTAAAAATCTTTTCATAGGCTGCTTCTAAGCTACGAACATGATTTGCATGACTTGCTGCCTGTAGCCGAGTCTTGCTTTAGATTACATCAATGAACTCCTTGCAGTTTTTTCCAATTAATCTCTGCATATTACAGAATGGCTCACATTAATTGTCAGTGACACTCCATTTACTTCTAAAATGCCCAAAATGTGAAAGAGTCTTTCTGTACCGAAGATGCTGATCACAATAATAAGCTGCTGTTTGTATAGAGGTGGAATCTTCTGATTTATATCTGCATCTGTCAGTTTCTCCTTTATTTGTAAAGTGCTTAGTAAACCATTCATTTGTACCAAATGTGCTAAATAAGTGTTTCTTGTCTGGTTGTTTTTCTTCAGCTTTCTGTGCCTGACAAAGTGCTCATTCCTGAGCGTTACATTGAATCAGACCCTGAGGAGGCTCTGAGTCCTGAGCAGGAGGCCGATAAGCAGAGGAAAGTTGATCGCATCAAAGCCCTCATAGCCAAAAACAGGTAAGCACACTGTCATGATGCATCTAAACCAGTAATTGTTTATTAGCTTGGACAGGTCTGCTCAGGCCTTGAATATTAGATAAGGATACTGCGGTGAAAGGGCCAGCTTTGCAGGTGAGGAGATGTCGTGCATGAAATTCTTTCTAGAAGTAAGAGGTAATTTATGGTCATACCACAGATGTCTCAAAAGGGGCACTATAGTCTGCCTGCTCTTTGCATGCAGATCCATGCCTCAGATGTGCAGAAAGGTCTGTGTGCTCATCTTTGAGCTACTGTGGCATTTTATTCTAGATGTCAGTCCCCTCATATTGATTTAAAAGAAATGGCCTGTTTGTTGGTAATTAGGTGTCCATTGCATACTATAGAAACCTTGTGATTTTGTGTTTGCTCCTAGCATGCAGAATGTGCTGCCTAGTCTGGCTCTAAGCCCTGAGGAGGAGACTGAAGAGGAGGTTACTGTACAGGAAAAAGAGAAGATGATTAATATCTCCTACGAGCTGGCAGCTGAGGCCTCTAAACGCAGCAAGCTGGTAGCAGGTACATCTCTAGAGAGACAAGAGGGAGGAGGTGGGGTGGTTGGATCAAAGAAATGCATGTAATAAAACAAGCTGGTGGGAGCCTGTTCTTAGAAACAAACTGTAGCTGCTTTCATTGTGTATGTGTTCAATAATTTACTTGTAGTTGTAGTCTCAGTAGTTTTTCATTATTTTCACTGACTTCAGTGATTATTTCTGGGGTTTTTTTTGGCCATTCAGTCATTATTAACTGATCTAATTTGTTGTTTTGTCATGTCACGTGTGCGCTGTGTTCACCATGTTGTTGTTTCATTGCAGTGAAAAGCCTGTCGTCCTCTTCCCCACCCCATCCGCAGTCTCCTACCACCACACCCCCTCAGCTCACTGATGGTTCTCACTTCATGTGTGTGTAGTAGCACCAGTAAGGGCCTTCATCCACTTGTTTTTGCTCATACTCATATTACTAAAGTGTTTTCATTGTTTAGTTGTCATGTCTGTGGTTTAAGAAAGCATATCAGAATAATTAGTTGGATTCATTTCATGTAAAAATGTGGGGAGGGGCAACAGTTATGTTTGTTTGTGCTCTGTGTTGTGGTAGCTTTTGTAATCTGTCTATTGACATGACTCGCCTCAGTGTATGAATATACTGTTGTACAGCAGAACTATGAGGGACTCTCAGATGTTGATTGCTTACTCTTAACTTGTCTTCTCCTTCAGCCCAGGCTCTGGCCTCAGTGAAAACCTACACATGAAGGAAACACCTGGGGAAGCCTAAAGCAGTTCCCAAGGACTTCCCCAAAGAGTTCAGCACAAGGACTTTGCCTACAGAGTGAAACTGCCTACTTCATACTCACGGGTCTTAACCTCTGACTTCTGTATGCTCACTGTGACGTCTTAAGCTCCTCCCTCTTTGGGGTGCAACACTCCTCAACCTGGCAAGATATTACATGGATTCACACCGTTACTGCAGCAGTTTCAGTTTTTACAAGGCTTTTATAATCATTTTTACTATTTATGTGGTTTTATTAGGTTTGTGTTTGAATGTGGGCCAAAGTCTATCTGTATATACAGGAGGCTAATAGACTGAGCTCTGTTCTGAGCCTAATAGCCTGTGACAGAATATGTTGGTCTGTTATACATTTTCATTCATATTTCATTACCTGTTCTAAAACGTTTCAGGAGCAAGTTTCCCATTTTCTTTGTGTCTAATTAACTCTTTAATAATTCACTTCATTTTTTGTTTTGTTTTGTTTTTTTTCACACATTGGACTTTAACTAACAAGGCATATTTATCCATTTATTGTAAAGAACATGTGTCTATGCTAAAGATGAGTAGATAACAGATATAGATCCCTCCATTATAATATAAGGAGGAACCACTTTACTGCTGCAGACTAAGAGTATTTGTAATTTCTCATACTTCTGGGTTGTAATTATTTAAAGATGGGATCTGAAGTCCCTGGCACTTTGTTGCCAATGCATATGTGAATGTTCTGACTTGAGTCACTCTATACTGTTCTTTTTTTTTTTTATTGCTGAGAGATATATTTAAACTGAGAGATGGAAAAAAAATAGAGCTTGATTATATTTTATGACAAGAAAACAAGACAACATTTTGTGACATGTTGGTTTGGAGCCCTGGAACTTAAAAAAAGAGAATAAGCACGTGTAAAAAGCAATAGAAATAAACCCTTTCTGAATCTGAGATAATTTTTTGTGTACAAAGTGTAATTATCAGAGATTTACTGTGTATATAATGTACATGGTATATCTGGATGGGAGGATATGTTCAACATACAGTTACATACTAGATTTAATTTGCAAACGTTCATATCCCATCTGTTTTATATCATATTAAATAAATGTTGCTGTTCCTAATGTGTGGTAGTGTTATTCTCCTTACCTCCTGTGTATCTAGATGTAGTAGAGAGGCTGACCAATAGGAAGTCTGACTCAAGCCTACAACATAAGAACTTGTGTTTTGTCGAAGATTATGTTCTCATTAACTCTGGACTGAAATTATTTTACATTGTGGGAAAATGAGGATAATTTGCAATAGGATTATTTTAGCAATGACTTTGAAACATAAAAACTGCATAAATAGATGCAGCAATCAATTCTAATCAAAACTGATTTGAAAATTTGTTAACTTTACTCCAAAATCAAGCTTTAAAAAAGCTTTTTCCCCTGTGAATGTTACACTTTTACCACCAGTTCAGTTCAGGATCTTTTGAGTGTTATGCTACTTGCTCTCAGGTTTTGGTAAAATTGTTGAATCCTTCATTTAAAAATGTATGCTTGTGATTCAAATAGTAATCATAAACAATCAAACAGAAAGTAAGTTTTAATTTGATTAAACTGTCTTAAATCTGAAGCATGAATGAGTGTTTAAATGAAGGGTAGTGGCTCCCTCTGGTGGTGATTCCGCTGTAGCAACATTGGCAGGTTTCTAACCATTAATTGTCGCATCAATAAATTATTATTATTCCACTTTTAGGTGGCCATGTTGTAGAAATACCCGTTCTTACCTTTCTATTTGGTAATATAGCCAAATTTATAGCTCTTTCAGTGCATGGTGGTGTAATTCAAAGCGTTTTACATGTGAATGGTTGGCTAATAAGAATTCAGTAAACATAATTTGAGGTTAATGTGCAAAACATAGAAATTCTGAAAAAAAATACAATAAAAAATAATTAAATAAAAACAGATAGACATAGTTTAAAATATTAATAATATAAGTTGATAACCGATGTCCTGCAAAAATGTCTAAAAAGGTATAGTATCCTGCTGAAAAACAGCTAAATCGATATGTTTGATGAAGGCGTGGAAACCCCAGATTTGTTCTCATTAATCGGTTATAAAAGCATTAATAGCACCATGTAAGTAACCATGAATACAGCCATTTATGTATGTATTCATTTATTTATAAAAATCGTACAAAGCTACGTGCCTCCTAACATTTGAGCTCTAATACTAACACTCCAGTTTTTTAAAAAAAAGCCATGTGCTTTCGGAAACACGAGGAAACTTTAAATGCTACGTCATAGTTTCGCCACCTCGTGCCGTCTCTGGCCAATCAGGGACCAGACTGATTTTACCCAGCCCTCCTTCTGCAGAGAAGCGTTTGACGGTGGCATGAGTAAATTTTAATACCGAAAGTACTCCCGGCTACGTCCGCCGCTGAAATGGCTGCTGCGGCTTCAGAAGAAACATCCGCGTTGAGTGTTGAGAAAGACGTACCGACGGTGGACACAAACGACGGCAAAGGCGAGGAGAAGGAAAATGGCCCTTCCGAACCGGAAACGGAACAACCAGACGGTAGCGTAGAGCCGAAAATGGAAGCGGTGGAGGCGGAGGTCGGCGTGGAGAAGCCCGCTGCGGATTCAGACAAGGCCGCGAGCGAGGCGGTGTCAGACGACAGTGTTGCACTGGTCGACCAGGAGGTGACAAACGCTCCTGAAGAACCACAGCAAATAACGGAGTCACAGCAAAGCCTGGGAGAGGGTAACAGCGAACCTACCAGCGAACCTACCAGCGATAGCACAATAAAAGATGCTAAGGAGGAAACGGGAGAGGACAGCCGGAGTTCGGGGACAGACAGCGAAAAGAGCAAAACTGTCAGCGAAGATGGTGATAAAGCGAGCGGTGGCGGCGGGGAGCTGGGCGACAAGAGGCGGGCGAGTGTGGAGATATCATCCTCGGATGGTGAACCACTGAGTCGTATGGACTCAGAGGACAGGTTGGTCTGCGAAATAACTCTTGTAGTAGCTGCTGATATAGTACTACTCCCCCAGTACTCCTTGAACGAGGGCAGGGTAACAATTAATTCTAGGTTTTGTTTTTAACAGGCAAAACTAAAAATGTTACAGTTTATATAAAGTTTAAATCTCACATTTAAGGTGAGCACAGAGGAACTTTATCCTTCAGCAGCTGTACGGAAAAACTACTTTTATGTGTCAAAGTCTGTACTTGGATCATTCGTTGCAGTGAAGGTCTAGCAAATTGCATTTTCGAGAGTAAGTGGGGGTTAAATTGTGTTAATAAAAGGTTATTTATGCTGAACTAATCAAACTGTAGCCACTGGAAATGTTAACACTTACCTGTTGAGTGAGTAAACTGTTGACTGGGAGCTTTTTGGTGATGTTAACGGCACAGCAAATTTATAATATAGTGCTCAGAAGCTGTGTGTACCACATTCATAAAGTTGATTTGGTGTGAGTGTTTGTGGCATGCATGGAAAATCCCTTGCAGCCTAGAGGCTTTCACGCATAGCAAGTATCTCATATCTGCACCTGTTCTTCATGGCTGTGCAAAGCCATCTTTGTTTTATAACTCTGACACTGAATTCCTCCTCGCTCTCTCCTCTTGCTCAGTATCAACAGTACCCTGATGGAGATGGAGAGCCTAGTGTCCAGCGGGCGCTCCACCCCTGCCATGATGAATGGACAGGGTAGTGCCAGCCGCTCTGGGAACAAGTCGATGGCTTACCAGTGTTGCTGGGACCTCTGTCCAGAGTGCTTCAACTCTAGTCCTGATCTGGCAGAGCACATCAGGGGGATTCATGTGGATGGGCAGAAAGGGGGGGTCAGTAGACTTCAAAGTTTTAAACTTGTAGCGTAGTACACTAGTGCCCCTTTTTGCTCCAGCTTGACGTTGACAGTGAAGAGACCCAAATCAGACTAGAACAGTTTTCTGTAACTGGACTGCTTTAATCCAAATTTACATTTAGCCAATTTCACGTAAGAGATCCAACAGCCTGGCAAACCTAAAATTAAACCTCTCTGAATCTTTCCTGTATTAAAGTGAAGTGGAATTTCATTTTTTTGTTTATTTCTACATACTGCTTGACATGCATTATGCCACTGTGGACTCATAAAGCACCTTATGTGCATAAAATCAGATTAAAGTGAATGTTAAGCTGCTTTTTCACCAACCATAGAATACAGCAGAACACACATTGGTCCATTTTTTTGTAAGCAAAATTTTTGCAGCTACTTTTATTAGAAAAAAATTTTTCTATATGCTATAATGCTCATTCAAGACATGGCTTTACAAAATGAATTAAATGTAACGGTTATGCAGTTTGAATTTTTCTATTTCTTGCCAAATACAAGCAATATCATAAATCATGCTGACATCTTCCACCTGTAGGCTGCATTTAAGAAAAGTCCTTAGACGTCAAAGAAATAATCTGAAAAAAGCCTTTCTGTTTAGCAGTCTTTATCCACTCTTCACTATTGTTTTATAATGTTTTGCACTCTAACTGTTTTCTTCTTTCTTCATGTTTGCCTGTCTGTGTTCCTCAGGTGTTTGTGTGTCTGTGGAAGGGGTGCAAGGTATATAACACACCATCCACCAGTCAGAGCTGGCTCCAGAGACACATGCTGACCCACAGTGGCGATAAGCCCTTCAAGGTAAAACCAATAACTAAGGCGTAATGTCCTACTCTTCTGTTCAGTGTCTAATTATTCTACATAGTATGGGTAATATGTAGACCAAGCCATGTGTTTTTCTTGTTTCCACTTCTCTGCTGCAGTGTGTAGTCGGTGGCTGCACTGCCAGCTTTGCTTCTCAAGGTGGGCTGGCTCGCCATGTACCCAGTCACTTCAGTCAGCAGAGCTCCTCGAGAATGTCCGGTCAGGCCAAACTCAAGGAGGACTCCCCCTCTAAGGCTGGACTCAACAAGAGGAAGAAACTCAAGAACAAACGCAGGTGCTCCTTACGTACGTACCTATCAAGCACACACACACAATCTTATTTCAAAATGTTTCTCATTGTGATTTCCCTCCTTTCTGTGTTGAAAAGGATTTTACCCCCTGAGCACATTTTTGAGGTCACACATGTCTGTGTTGGAAAAGTGAGAGCTGGACCACACACACATGCACCAACACAAACAGGAATTTAAGCTGGTGCCAGCTAGACAGACTCTCCACATGGCAAAGTGCTGCATTTCAGAGGGCAACATTTTGTCTTTAAGTGTAATTTCTCAATGCTTGGACAGGTACTGATAGCTATCTTGTGGCAGTTTTTCCTTCAGATGGCCTGTTTATGCCTTATGCAGTCATTTTCTATTTCTACACCTCTGATTGTCGTAATTCTCTGAAGAAGAGAGATTTTTACAAAACATGTGTAACATTTCAGTTTGTAACCTGGGTTACAGATTTTTGTTGTTGTTTTTGCAGTTGTAAAACACCCATCCACCATTACTCTAAATTTTAAAAAGAAATATTGACACTTTGGGTCATTTGGAGGGTCATTTGTCAATAGTTTTGCATATTCCAGTCAGTTTTCTACAAATTGTATATACTTGACGTTATTACGCAATTATAAAGCGCATAATTTTCTTGGATAGCAACTAGTTTACATTAACATGGGTCAAGAAAATCAAAATCAAATGGCACAAATTCAAAACTGAGACTCAAAAAATGAGTCTCTGCATATTGACTTGTATTCTAGTGCAGTAGAAGGTCATATTTTGCCGTTAACACTTTCTGCTGATAATCATCTCAGTAAATGATAATCAAACACTGTGCATGTGTTTATTGCACATAAGTCTGCTGGTTATGAGTCATACATGCCAGTGGTTTCTAATCTTTTATGGTTTAGTTAAAAAAAGAAAAATACTGTTACAAAATGTGAAGTCATGTAATAGTTAATAATTGCCATATTTTCCTTGTTTGGTTGTCTAGCCCAAATCAAGCAAAGGTATGAAAATTGCCCTTCTCCTAAATATGTGCTTCTGGTTATTTTTGCATAATAATGTTTTTTTTTCTTTCAAAGACTGCAGAGTGCTGTGTAAGTATCTTAGAAAACATGATGATTATAATTTCAGATGTTAAGAGGTCAGAGTTTTCTTTCCACTGAATCTGAACAGTAGTGTCAGAGTTATTCGGAGAAACTAAAACAGTAATTTATTTAATGCAGCTTTCAATGGAGAGCTGTAATTTCTTAAATTTTTATGGGAGCTATAGTTGCAAAAGAATAGCATTTTTCAGCTGTGAGATGATTGTGATGTAGATATGGGTATTTACAGACAAATCCACAGACTTTTGTTTATTTTTTTTCACATGCTGGGGGCCCAAAGTTGGACTAATGGTTTTATATAAGTGTGTGTGTACATGTGTGTGACTTTGACTTTACTCCCATTTTGTTTCCCCCTCCCTCCAGCGAGACCCCATGACTTCTTTGATGCCCAGACCATGGATGCTATTCGGCACAGAGCCATCTGTCTCAACCTCGCCACCCACATTGAAAGTGTGGGCAATGGCCACAGTGTTGTCTTTCACAGTACGGTATGTGCTTTACTAAATGTCCTGTAGTTTTTGCCTCTTAGTGTTTGTTTCTGTTTTAATGGGTTTACTCACAACGGGGGAGGGGGCGGTTCAGAGAGAGCAGGCATTCTCCTTTTTTTTTTTTATACAGTCCTCTTCTTCATGTCCAACTTTAATTAGCCTCTTGCTGTGTTTGTTAAAGATTTGTAGAGCAAAAGAGACAAAAATCAAACGCAGCATGCAGAACAGAATACATGTTAAATATTAAGCTTGTGTTAGAGTTGGACCAGACACAATTTCAGCGCTCGTTAGACATATCTAAATTGTTGTTTACTTATCTAATATAAAAACTCTACTTTTCTCAAAATATCCTAATGTTGTAAAAATGTTAGTCTATACTTAAATCAGTTTTGTTGGCTTCTGTAAATCTTTAAGCTTGGGTCCTCTACCAGAGGCCTGGGAGCTTGAGGGTCTTGCGCAGTATTTTAGCTGTTCCTAGGACTGCACTCTTCTGGAAAGAGATCTCAGATGATGTTCCTGGAATCTGCTGGAGCCCCTGCTCCGATATTGTTCCCCTGTATACCAGAGAGGTACACCTTCTCTGGACTCTCAGTGGCCGTGGCTTCTATCTCTCTGGTATACCTCTTCACGCGGTTAGCTAGTGTGTGATCTTTGCTTGGCAGTTTCTAAGACCTCAGGTATGGACAGCTTGTTGTACTTCTTAGGCCACCCCTTTCTTCATCACACCTTTCTGCAGTTCTGATAGTTGCTGCCTTGATCTCTTGGTCTCTTCTCCATCGCAAGCATCACTGTTGTTGTGGTATAGATCAGCTGGTTGTTTCACATCTTTTACTACCTCACATAGTCTTGGTAATCGGCCACGGAGGGTTCAGGTTTCCAGCTAAGCCATGATCTTCTCTTTTAGGTCAGATCAGCTGTTCTTGGGGCTTGGTACCCAATCTCGGAGTGTGGGGATGATGACATCATCGCCCCCCGACCTGACGTCCTGGGCCCCCCTTGCCGTAGCATTTGTGTTGTACCTCGTCAGTCTCTAGTAGTGATAGCAGTTGCTTCTTGCGGATGTTGAAACACTGAGCTACTAGTTGTTTTGATGTTAATCTAGATGTTGGATGTTGAAGAATCCATAGGTCCCACTTCATCGTCCTTTCACTGGGGTTACATGCGTAGTAGCATTCCAACAGTTCCCTGTCCTCATCTCTTGTTCACTTATGCCGCGTCCTTCTTCCAGTAGCCCACTTCTCATCAGTATGTCCTGGTTCCTCAACACCTGACGCCACTACACTACCTTATTGCATAGTTTTGGACTACATGTTTTTAAGGTTCAACATTAGCACTTTGGACTTTGCCACCTCATTTTTTTTTGGAGCCAGAAGTGACCTTATTTGAATGACAGGGTGGTTCGCTAATTTGTCAGCTAAGGCTAACAAGCTTTGTTAGCAAACTGCATCCATAAACTGTATAATCTCAATGCACAAATACATGCATCTATAGCTAACTAGGGCTGAGACTAATAATCCATCCATCCATCCATCCATTTTCTTCCGCTTATCCGGGGCCGGGTCGCGGGGGCAGCAGCCCAAGCAGAGAAACCCAGACCTCCCTCACCCCAGCCACCTCCTCTAGCTTATCCGGGGGAACACCGAGGCGTTCCCAGGCCAGCCGAGAGATATAATCTCTCCAGCGTGTCCTGGGCCTGCCCCGGGGCCTCCTCCCGGTGGGACATGCCCGGAAAACCTCCCCCAGAAGGCGTCCAGGAGGCATCCTCATCAGATGCCCGAACCATCTCAACTGGCTCCTTTCGATGTGGAGGAGTAGCGGCTCTACTCTGAGCCCCTCCCGGATGGCTGAGCTCCTCACCCTATCTCTAAGGGAGAGGCCAGCCACCCGTCGGAGAAAGCTCATTTCCGCCGCTTGTATCCGCGATCTTGTTCTT
>VUQS01032479.1:0-15803 GCA_015108495.1 Heterochromis multidens | reverse complement strand
AAACAGTTAGCCAGGAACGCCGCAAAAGTAAAAGTTTAATAGACAAAACAAATTACATATTTGATTGCATTATCTCTCACTTAACAAAGGCATATATCTGGAGCAACATAAAGTAGATGTAGGAAGAGCAAGTAAGGAATTTTATAAATTTATTCTATATATAGATTCTATGTTTTTAGGGCTGCTCTGTTTAATAACATATACACTCATCTGCCACTTTATTAGGTATACCTTGCTAGTACTGGATTGGACTACCGACACAACTGTCTTCATGCCATAGATTTTGGTCCATTTTGACATGATAGCATCCCACAGTTGCTGCAGATTTGTCAGCTGCACATGCATGATGTGAATCTCCTACTTCCACTACATCCCAAATATTCTCTAGTGGATTGAGATTTTGTGTCTGTGGAGGCCATTTGAGTACAGTGAACTCAAGAAAACAGTTTGAGATGATTTGAGATTTGTGATATTGTGCATTATCCTGCTGGAAGCAGCCATCAAAAGATGGGTACATTGTGGGCATAAAGGGATGGATGGATCCATGCTTTTATATCATTTGCGCCAAATTCCGACCCTACCATCCAAATGTTGCAGCAGAAATCAAGATTAATCAGACAAGGCAACATTTTTCCAATCTTCTGTTGTCCAGTTTTGGTGAGCCTGTGTGAATTCTAGCCTCAGCCCTGTTCTTACAAGAGTGGCACCCAGTCTGGTCTTGTGCTGCTTCAAGGTCTGACGTGTTGTGCATTCAGAGATGCTCTTCTGCAAATGTTGGTTGTAACAAGTGCTTATTTGAGTTACTGTTGCCTTCCTATCAGCTCAAAGCAGTCTGGTATTTTCACCCAGAGAACTGCCACCCCACATGACTATGTCTGTAAACCCTACAGATGGTCATGTGGGATCAGCAATTTCTCAAATCCTCAGACCAGCCTGTCTGGCACCAACAGCCATTCGAAGTTTAAAGTCACGTAAATCACTTTTCTTCCCCATTCTGATGCTCAGTTTGAACTTCAGCAGGTCCTCTTGACCATGTCTACATGCCTAAATGCATTGAGTTGCTTCCACGTGACTGGCTGATTAGTTATTTGTGTTAATGAGCTGTTGAACCAATGTATCTAATAAAGTGGCTAGTGAGTGTAGATGTAATGTACATAATTGTTCTCTTGGAAACCATTACAGTAAGACATTCTGGGAAATGCACACATTATTTCCTTGCTGATAACATCTATGTTATATAAAACTGGAACCAAGAATTTAGCATAAAGACTCAACACATGGAAACGGCTAGTATGACTTCTCATCTTTAAAACTGAAATGATAGTTTATTTAATCCACACATGGTTTATGGGTTTATGTGTAGGACCATTTCTTTAGTCAAAAATCCTTTACATAACCCCACTATAAAATGACTAATGGTTTCTTTACACAGTGGTTTCAGAACAGATTGTGAATGCTCACTTGGAGAGACTAGCAGTCAGCCACCCATACTGGCTGTTGGTTGTATTTTCATATATTTACCATGTGAAAAAGCAAACAAAGGAAATAAGTGTAAATTTCAAAAGTTTTACTTACATTATAACTAAAATTAATCAATGGATTTCCTCACAGTGGGTCCTTAGTGATGGATGGCTTAGTGGAGAGGTTGAAACTGGCACAACTTTAATATTTCAAGATTGCTTTGTGACCCAAATATTTTTCACTCAGCACAAAACATTTGATCACTGTGTGCACAGGGAGAGCTGTAATGGCTGGTGTCTTTAATTAAAGTACAGACCCAGTGTTTTACCAGGCATTAGAGTGATATTTAAAGCATGGCACTATGATTAAATGCTTAGCATGTGTCTCCTGCTCTTCCTTGTGTCGCTCGCTCCCTCCCCTGTGTGAAACTAAATCTTCCTCCCTCTTCTTCTAAACTTCAAATTTCGCAACACAACACCACACCTTTTATTCAGCTGTGATTTGAGCCAGGAGAGGAAGGGACCCCCCTTTTAGATGCAAGCGCACTCCTTTGTTGTTTGCAGGTGTGTACTCCATGTGTATGCGTGTTAGCAGTGGCTTATCTATGTTTTGAGTTACATTCCAGAGCCATGTAAAAAGCACATTAGCAGCACAAATAGTATTACAAAGGGGGGAGGGGGGAATTTACATGTAATCGTCACAGCCTTGCTGACTGTCAGAGTGACAGATGTGTATGAGAAAATGTGGAAAGTACCATTTCCAGGTGAAGTTCCGAGGTTCAGGGTGCCCCCTGCCTTTGCACATCAGTTCAGCTTTCTCCAAACCCACATACCAGTGAGATGAAGATGTGGTGATTGTGGCATCTGGGGGGTCTAACACAGAAACACAAATATTAAGTAAACAGCAAGACAAAATACTGCCCCATATACTGCATGGTAGAGCAAATAGAAAACTTTGTAGAGCAGCAGTGGAGATAGAAAGAAATTTGTTCACACAATAAACACAACAACAGATTCATTAAAATCACCTTTGTCACAACACAACTTCATATTTACTAAAAGTAAGTCACAAAGTTTCAAATCTTGTCTGGGAGGTTTTGAGTCATTACCAAGCATATTATGAACCAATTCAATGCCATTTACCAGTAACAGTGAGTACATAAGATTAACAGAAAATGTCTGTTTGAAAACTTGCATTTAATCCTACTATAAAAATTGTATTTTAAAAGCAAACGTATTTGGCAAAGCTCAAATCCACACCTTTGGAATAAATGTCCTCCAATTTAAGTTTCGGCCCAATTGTACAGTAACAGTCAAGGACAGACTATTACTGATAAATTTTCCCACCACAGGATCTACTCTGCCAATATTGTCTAATGTTTAGCCTGCTCTTTATTCTCACAGACAGACAGTTAAGCTTCATAAATATAATTTGCTGGGCAACTAGAAAAAAAAAATCTAATTGGTTGATTTTCCCATTAATGGGAAAAGCTTAAAATTTGGCCCATAGCCCAGTAAAGAAGAACCGCAGTGTCATTCCATTCAGCATACTAATATGTATGCGCAGTTTTAGTAAGCATGCTGAAAAAAAACTTTGTCTTTGCCACTATGAAACTACAAAAAAAAATAAAAAATTAAGGTCATACTCAAAGATACAAAGAATGAAAACAGGATGAAGAAAGTGGCAGGAATGCTCCAGGTTATAAAGTATATATTAGATATTTTGAAAGCGAATTTTGCTCAGATGTGTGAAGTTCAGTTCTCAGTGGCATGCTAAAGTCATGGTTTGACGGATGGCAGATCTCACATGTATTAATTCTTGTCATACTACATCAGCAGAATATGTTGATTTCTTGAATATTAACAGCAAAATATTACTAATAAGGTAACGCTACTAGTAGATAGTATATACATACTGTACACAAGTATGAATTGAAATCTATGGGATGGTGGTAGAACTTTAACTTCCAGAGTAAAAAAAAGAGAAAAAAAAGACTTATTTTAGGGAAAATTCAGCAAACCTGTTTAGCAGTTTTAAAGTTAATTTAGTTAATTCTTCAAAAATAACTGCCCAAATGAGTTCCTGGAGGTGTTACAAGGTGGCTGCTGGGTAGCAAAAATTGCTTATACTAAATTATCTGTCTAAATCTCCAAGCTACTAAACTTAGATAATCAGAAATGCAATAAAGAACAATATTTTCCTCCATTTCATCCCGAACATGACCCATTTCATTGCAGACATTTTGACAGCATTAGAGGAAAAACATGGGTGTAGTTAATATTGTTAGTTATAGCTGTATTACATTTAAGTGTTCCTCTTCAGAGCTGCTCTAACATAAATACTAACTTAGCACCGTCGTACCCTCACAACCACACCTGAGTAAAAGAGAGTGACCGACATTCTTATAAGGTCAACTTGTGATATTCTTGGTATGTGCTGAATATTTAAAAAGTGGCCCTTTGAAGTGAATATTATTGTTTTGGATGAGATGTAGGAATTTAAAAAAAAAATGTGACAGAATTGTTTTTGCATTTAGTCATATTTTGGGAGTACCCATGGTTTCTATAGTACTAAGAAAGCTGCAAAAAACAGATTAATCTAATGTGTATCATTTGCCATGTTACCTTCTGTAACTCACATAACTGAAGTTATGCATTGAAGTTTTTGCTTTTAAAAACCTCACATTCTCCTGGTTTAAGTTGTAACCTATAAATATTTAACATCCGAGGGAGAGGATTAAATCGTGAAGGTTTAATCGTCAAGGATCAGAGCAAAGCTTCAAGTGAAAGGACAAAGGTGGGACTATAAAAACAATGTTTAACAAATCTGAGTGTAAAAACACTTATGTCATTTTTTCCTTTATTTGTACTTGTTATTAACTAAAAAGCCAGGCGTGTCCCAGTTCTATACATATTCTATATGAGTATGTCATTTGAGCTCACCAGTATAAGTTTAGTCATTTAAAACCCTTTGATTTGACAGCAGTGACGTACAATGTTGTCATACAACACAAGGATAAGGAGGAGCTACTTAAAGCTGCAAAATACACTGAATCTAGATATGAATGGTGGTGAGACAGCAGTATTGGGGAGTAATGAGCTACTAATTAAACTAGTAGCATAACTACATTAAGTAGTAGCAGGTCCAGGCATTTATCAGGCAGCAGCCACCACCACACACATGACCTTTGTATAGTACATGTGCAAATAAGTATTGATCATTGCTAGTTATTGACAAATGTCAAGAGAAATTGTTTCATGCTATTTTAGAACTTTCTTGGTTAACTGAGTAAACCTGCTTTGTACAATATCCACACCCTTCACTCTGGTTTCTGCAAGTCATGTGTCTGACTGATAGACAGTGTATACAAAACCAAAGCTCACATTCCTGCACTTTCCCATGAATGTAGTTTGGAGTGAAAGATTTGTTTCAGACATGGGGAAGGCCAGAAAGCAAAAAAAAAGAAAAAAAAGTCACCACCATAACACCTACATTACTGTCGCAGTATCACTGAGGGACTCAGTGGTGACAGTTTAGCTGGCAATGATCCACCATGATTGAGGATATTGTGGCAATTTAATAATAACCTCTCCACATTTTATATTTGCCTGAATTATTTCAGGAAATGTTTCTCTGATGGGCAAGAATGAGTGATATCGGGATACTGTGAGACCTGACCTGTAAAGAATGTGGAAGGGGCCTTAGAGCGAGGGGGACCAATTTCTCTTTTATTTTCCATATACTCTGACACTCTGTGAGTCTTTGTTTCCTTCCATTATTCTTCCTTCAACCAGCAATATTATTTCTCCAGTAATGCCAACTCTATACTTAAAATATAAAATTCTTGCCACAGCTCCAGCCTGCCTTATTTCTGCCCCACTGCTGGTCACTTTGGGCCGTAAATCAGCTGTACTCACATTGAACCTCCAGGTGGTTGCGGATCCTACGCGGCTCCTTCAAGCCGGGATGCCACACCAAACAGTCCAGCTTTCTCCCGTTCATGTCGCGCAGGGGGTGGAGGGAGTAGTAGCTGGACACTGACCCAGTCTCACTGGTGCGGTTCTGGACCGTTCCTGGCAGGTCAGTGTCCCAGGTGAGAAGGGGAAGTGGGTGACCTATAGCTCGGCAGGTGGCGACCACACGGAAGGACTCACCCTCCACAAGGGTAACTGGATCCAGGGAGAAGATGGGTAAAACTAAACAAAGAAAACGACAGAGGAGAGTTTAGGACTCTCGGTTTGGACTTTTTCACTGATCCTTTGGCTGAAGTTGTGAAGTGTGTGTTTTGAAAACATCCTATTAAATAGTCTATTTACTAAGGTTAGTTTATTTTTCACTTCTGAAATGTCTTATTTGTTCTGTTTGTTTTTTCTTCTTTTTTAAAAAAAACTGTAATAGTTCTATGGTTCTTAGGGGTAGGGGATAATCGATCCACCACTTTGGTGCTGACTGGAAAATTATATCTATTTGAGGGATTACCATGAAATTTTGTACAGACTTTCAAGTCATAAAAATGACTGATTCCTGAATTTCCCCATAGTGCCAGCAGGTTAACATTTGTGTTTTTACCCACACCTTTCGTAAAAATGTCATTTGACCTACAAAAGTTAAAGTCAAAGTTAAAGCCAAACACCAGAGAGATTGAAGTGAAATTTTTCTTCCATGTTGCTACACCAGTTACTGATCTGCTGACTTTTTATTTAGAGGCACCAGCAGGGTTTAAATAAAATAATATCTCAGCAGCTAAAGAATGAGTTACCATGAATTTGTGTTCAGCCATTTACATTTCCCATGGGATAAAATGATTTGAGATTGGCTCCAAAACCGAGTCAATCCCTGTAGATTCCCGTGTTCAAATACCCACTTTAAAGCCAAATGGACACGTTTACAACCTGGTACAAAAAATGGTTTTGGTCTCTATAGCTAGTTTCGCCCCTTCATCCCTCTTGCCAAAAATTAGGTTTGTTTGGGGTGTGGCTTGTTTGACTGACAGGTGCGGGCAGACACACGTGTAGCCTCCAGCTGTCTGCTCAGCCTCACCTCAGAATATGAGTCACTGAACTGGACTTCAACATGGCATTCATGAAATTGGTTCTTTTGGAAGTATTTTTGATGTAATACTTATATATGTAATAGTTTTGGTGAGTGGCATTCTAGTATTTTATTTATAAGTTAGCACTAATTAGCAGGTATCTGTCTGTACTATGCACCCATATGTGTATGAATGCAACTTGTTAACAGAGGCAGAAAGTGTTAGCAGGTCGTCCCCCCAAAAAGAAAGAAAAAAAAAATCAAAATGGGAAAGGCCATACGCAGCTAATGAAAGCCTACTTCCATCTTTTATATACAGTCTATAATTAAAGTAAGGATTTCACTAAATCTTTTGTGCATTGTCAGAGTTAATGTCCTTTGATGTGCTCACTTCACATAATTTCCTCAGGGATTAATACAGTATTCTGATTCTGATTCCACTTTTTCCACATACATGATATTGTAGTTGTGTGTTTCCAACTAAAAACACCATCATTGGAATTGTGCAAGAACACCAATTTGCAAGTCCTCTGAGAAGAGGTCACCTAAGATGTTTTCACACAGCTACATTTTGTTTTTGTTGCCATCTGCCACCAACTGGTTTAACATGATTGTGATTCACACTGCAGTCATGAATGTTGTAAACAGTCACTGCCTGGTTAAATCTTTCCACTAATGTTTGGATTATTAATGCATCAGACAAAACAAGCAGTTAGCATTAACAACAACAGCTATTATGGATTAACTGACAAAGAAAAGGGCACCACCTGAGGAAAGCTCAAACTTTAAAAACAGAAACTAGTAAAAAACAAAACAAAACATGTTATCTGCGGCATATCAGCAGGGGAAATCAGCTGCACTCACTGGCTTAAAGTAATAAAAGAATAATTCCAGCTTTCTCATTGATAAATGACTCTGACTCATAGGCAAGAAAACACAGAAGTTATGAAGCTTCCAAAGAAAAAGTGAGCAGGAAATTTGTTTTCCCCTCCAAAGTTTTTAATTTTCACATTATTTTACTTGATAAAGTTATCTGAAAAGTGTCTTCTGACAATAATGCAGGAGAGAAGCTGTGAGTTGTAAAACACGTTGATACAGCTAGCGTGGCCACCTTTCATAATTAAAATAATTTTAACTGAACACTCAGCTTTTAATAAAAATTCAAAGTCTAAAGGTGACTCTTTGGCATTGTGCGTTCATAGTTGTGTAATTTTTCGAAAACTGATTCTTTCACATTGAGAATCACATGCCCAGTTTGATCAGTTTACAGTTTTTGATAATAACACGTGGACAGGTAGCCACCTGTATCAATTACTCTGCTTGCAAATCAACATTTTACAGCTGAATCTTCCAAGGTTGAGAGAATTCAGTGCTGGAGTTTGTCTCTTACTACTTTACTTTACTACGTGTATTTCTGTTGATTTGTCAGATCTGGGGCATGTTGAGACAGGTCTGTGACTGATCTGTTACTGCTGATGACTGGCAACAAAATGAGAAAGTTGTTTAAAAATGATAGCATCATTCCAGGGTTTACTTCACAAAGGATCCATCCAAAAGCAGCATTCCCACGGCTGTTATTATGGTTCTATAGAAATTACTTCAGTATAATAAGGAAGGGAAGGAGGAGGAAACCCAAGAAAAATAGCTGCACTGCAAAAACTGTATTTATCATCTTTTTATTGAATCAAAATATGCATCTTTAAGATATTTGAAAGGGGACAGAATTTTAAACTCCTTCATCAATGGAAAATTACTTTTAACACAGATTGAAGCTGAAGCTGGCTTCTCGGTACTAGCAATTTAGTCATCTACTGTATTTATTTTAAGAGTTGAGTGCAAAACCTCTGCCAAGACTTTTTAAAAGATAAAAAAAAAAAAATCATTGGAAACAGGTGATTTTAGGCTAAAGAGGAAGCTTTTCTTCTGTCACTACCTGGGAAATCATAGTTGGCAGTTCTCTAAATCATAACCCTGTTTCTACAATTATATCATCCTGTTTAATAGAGTGATTTTACTTTTTTTATTTCAATTTTCTTTGTATATACACAACATGCTTTTCCAGTGGTTTCTCTATTGTTTTTCCTGTGCTAAAGGTGCTTTTTGGAGAGGAGGAACCGAGATTATAAAGGTAGGGGTTGAAAGCTCTTTATGTAAACTTGTGATTTGGGGGCTATATAAAACTGACTTCAGTGGTAGACTTATCACAAACTCAGTCAATTCCCGTGGTGAAAACCTGTTTATCTTGGAAGACACTCTCCACCTTTCTGGAGCACCAAATAAATCTGCAAATGTTTTGACAGCTGAGCTGCTAATCTACCTACCAGCATCAGAATCTACATATAACATATTTTTGGTAGATGCAGATTCTGTGGTACTTTTTTACATTTAAAGTTTCCTTTTTTGTTGTTTTTCACTTGCAATAACAGAGAATAATGTTAACATAAAATAATGTACAATTTAAAAATTCCCTTTTGGCTTGTCACATGCTAAAACCTAAAATATGCTGGCAGTGTTTGTGGCCATGTTGGCACAGCTACTGAATTCCCCCAGTCATCAGCTCCTCCATGAAGATGATGATGGTGTAAACATCATTACAGCAGCTTTCACAGGATTAGGGATATGTGGGCGAGAAGATTAAAAAAAAAGAGAGAAAGGAGGATGAGTCTTACTCCAG
Organism: Heterochromis multidens; assembly: GCA_015108495.1. NCBI lineage: Eukaryota > Metazoa > Chordata > Actinopteri > Cichliformes > Cichlidae > Heterochromis > Heterochromis multidens. Next base: position 6,637 of record VUQS01032479.1, on the reverse strand, counting down.
ATGGTGAGGGCGATCTTCCTCTCAAAGTTTCCACTGGGGAAGGTGGAGATATGGCAGGTGTAGCTGCCCTCGTCTGACTGCTCTGTATTGAGGATGATCAGAGCTGATTTCTGCATGGGGTTGCTGTTCTCGAACCTCACACGACCAGAGTAACGCCCAAACTCTGACAAACAACAAAAACATTAGGTGAGCACCTTCAACACTCACAAAAGTCAAACAGACCCTTTGTTGAAAGCATTAGCTCCAGGAAAGGAGAATAAATGGTTAGACATTGTTAAAATAAGCCTGTAGTTATCAACCAGCGTCACAACAGACAAATAATAAAGAGTAATCCAGGTACAAAACAATGGTCATCTGGGGTGATCTCATCTCAAATAACCACATTCCAATGACAGACAAATACAGCAACACTTATTTTTTTTAATTTTCTTATATGTGTGTACTTTTGCTCTTAATTAGTGACTGTAACCTGTAATTATTGTAGGGTCTTTACCTTACAATATAAACCGCCTTGAGGCGACTGTTGCTGTGATTTGGTGCTATATAAATAAATCTGAATTGAATTACTTATGGATAAAGCTGCTGTTAAAGATGATTATCTTGACATTAAATAAATCTGAAAGCAAAATAGCGTTTGTTATAAGTAGAGCTCTGTTGCTGGTATGAAACACAGTAGTGAATATACTGACAACAGCAGTCAGGAAAAGGAAAAAGGTAATTCGACTGATGCTACAAAAGTTGGAGCAGCCATGGGCCTCTGTACCCAATTACATTTCTCTTAATGTTTTGACCAGCACCCGGGCCTTCTGACTGAGTTCTCAAACATAAGCCATTGTGACCAAAGCACATGGGCTTGCAATGAGGGTATTTTGATTAGTCATAACGGTGAAAGGCCTGGTGGAAATGCCCAAAGTCCCTGTGATCTCTGTGAGCCAAAAGCTTGTGCTTCTGACTGCTCTTCATGCTCATTTTGAGAGGTTTTTTTTTCTTGACTCTATATGGTGTCAGTAAGCACTGCTGTTTTTGACGCATGTTGGCCTCTGTTAACTGCTTTTAGCCAGTGTTAGTGTAACTATCTTTGTAGTGGCTCTAACATCGTTGGACTCAGACACTTAGCGAATAAATTCTCATACAATGTGAAAATGTAATCAAACTGTTTATCAGAGGGAAAGTGTGATTTTTAGGACCCTCGAGCCTAAACTCAAGCTGGCATAATTTTAGTTTATAACCAGCTGTTGCTGTTTAGCCAGTTTGTTTTCAGCTGTACGGAGACAGGAGGGTCGCATGTCTAATCTGCTGACAACAAGTAATTGCAACAATATCTGGATTAAATAAGCATGATTATGCACATTTTCGTGTGTTAGAGCCCTGACTTCAGTTCAGGAGATGAGGCTTGAGGTAAGGAGGAAGAGGATGATATTTTATCTTTCCTTTTTTGCTTCTTCTCAGTTGATAAAACATATCTTGAGTGTGAAGGTGCAGACTCAAATTAAAAACTGCCTCCACTGCACGTGAATGCCTATGAGTTCTGTTCTCCTCTGCCTTTGCCTACATATGTGGCCAGTCTCTGGCTACATACATAACATGCAATTAGGCGGAATGGCGATGTCCAACTCAGCCACTGTATTCAAGATGGCGGGGCAATATAATAAAAATAAATAAATAAATTTGTATTTCTTTAAAAAAAAATAAAATAAAAATAAAAAAAATTTTAAATAAAAAAAATAAAAAATAAAAATAAAAATAATTAAATAAAAAAATAATTTTTAATTTTTTTTTAATTTTAAAAAAGATAGCGGGGCAACATGGTGGCTTCCACAAACCTGCTCCTGCTCCTATGTATTTTTGATGGATTAATTCTAAGTTTATAAGAATGCATCAGTTTGTTGGAAGATGTAATTACACACTAATCAATGTATATTTATGAGTACAACATTCTTATTTTTTTATTAAATAAACTCAAAAAATGACGGACTGTACCTTTAAAGTGAGAGGAGCTAAAGTAGCTTGTTTCAGACAGACTGAAAAAGAGATTAAAGATAAAGGATTGTTTTGAACTGTGAATCAATAAATCTCCAAGAACATAAATACAGAGCTGGAAATGAGCCTAATCAGTCCACTTTAACATGAGCAACAAAACAATACATATTATTAAACGTCTAAAAAGGGAATAATTAAATGAAATACAGACATTCTTAATGTTATTAGTAACATGTTAACAAGGTAAACAAATTTACAGAGAGAAAAGTCTTTACTATATTTTGTTATTAGTTAACCACTTTCATAGTATTTCTTTCTGAATATAATTTAACTTATATGCACAGTCACAGGTAATTTATTCATGATTACTTATTAATTATTATTACATTAGTAGTAATGTAATTATGGTTATGAGTTAAGTTTCTTCTGCAGTAATTAAGAACCACCTTACCTTAATGTACCTGAATATTATAAAGCATATCATAAGGAGTCTAGGTATGGTTTGCATTTGTCAAGTCATTAATGCTTCATTTACATTATCTCTATTTTAAATAAGATAAAGGACTTATAAAACTGATGTAGCATTTAATAACTGAGGTACAAATACACAAACAACAACCTCATGAGGGCAGTTTCTGTGTACTTGGAAACAAAGGATGCAGCGAATAGTTGTTTTGGTCTTGATAATAAATGCTTGCACTAAGTATCATATCCAAGGACTGCTGCAACTGCACCTGTAGTATCTGCTGAGGAAAAAAAAAAAAAAAAAACTCTTGACTTGCACCTCGCACATTACAAATAAAAAAAAAAAATGCTTCCTCATGCTGCCATTACTTAAATAGTTATTTTCCCCACCCCAGTTTGGCTAGGACTATCTTCACAAGAGCTTCTTCAGTGATGTACCTGTGTGGCCGTCTATGAAGTGAGCTGTAATGATCTGATCTTTGCTGCCGTCTGAAAGCTCCTTGTACCAGGTGACCTGCACCACCTTCTCCTCACCCTCCACCTGATATTGACAGGGGAGTCTGGTTTGACTCTCAGTCACAGAGCGCAGGGAGGTGATGGGCTGAGCAGGCTCCACAAAGCCGCCTTGCACGCACATCGCTGAGGAGGGAAGAACAACATCAGGATTTTATCAGTGAGAGATAAGGCATATTTGGAGAGTGTGGTTTGGATTAGGAAAGCAGGACAGCAAATCACTGCCCTTTGCACATTTTGAAGACTAAATTACGTTTAGTGTATTTCACAATAACAAAGAATTTCCAAATCAAATAATGAAGCATGGAGTCATTTTTACTCATCATAGTAATCTCTCCACAATTTCACACAGACGTGCCAGACTGTTAACAGCAACACACCCAGATATGTTGTTCCAGCTACTCAAAGTTAAGAAATACAAAACACATATGACCTTAGGGTCTGGGAACTTGTGACAAGCCATTTCCTACTATTTTGTGTTTTTGCCACCCTTTTGTTACCTTAAGTGATTGTGCTTCCTTCCAGACTAAAACGCCAGACAACTTTTATGACCAATCCTGTTGAGGATGATCATAAAAGGTTGAGATTATTCCATAATGCTCCAGGCAGTAGGTCAGGTATATCCTATACAGGCTTGTGTACAGAAAAATACATTCACACCTACAGGCAATCGCCCATTCACCTAACCAGCTTGTGTGTTGACATGCCAACATAGAGAAAAACACTAAAAACTGGTTTTAGGTGACTTTTAAAATCAGAAATTGCTTCCTGTTTGTAAACAGACCTGCTATTTATGGTGGAGCAAAGACTTTGTTACTTCATATTTCCTTGTTGACAGTAAATGATTCAGTTGTGACTATCTTTATATTACAAATCATGGAAAGGTTTCTACATGTGTAGTTACTTTTAACTCTGTACCCCATAAACACGACATTTGATGACCTCCCCTGTAGCGTTAATGAAAAGTTTTGACACCTCAGTATATATCACTAAAGACGTGGTTTGACATCCATTAGAATAGGTTCTGCTTTTTTCCAAGGGCAGCTCTAGTAAGCTGTATAGGCAGAGATCACCCTCACTAACGTCTGATGTACAACCATCATTTTGTTCTGGAAGCAGGCCTGAAAGATGACAGAAACCGCTCAGTTCAGAAAAGAGAAACAAGGGTTACGCCTAATGGGCATCCAAGGGGGGGGAAAGAGTTAAAGATTATGAACATCTGCTCGCCAACCTGCGTTTACACTTCTATTGTTTTGCATTTCACATTAATTGCAATGGAAACATATTTCTATTTTATCTGTTTTAAGTTTGTTTTATTCAGTTTCATTTTATATTGTGTTTCTGCATCTCCATGTTTCAAGTTTGACTTGCTTTTGGTTTTAAAAGAATGCTTTGAGGCAGAACTAAAACAAATTCTTCATCACCTGCTGTAAGTGTAAGGAAATTCCACTTTTTGCAAAACTCTGCCTGCACACTGAGTCCTATCTGGCATGAAAATAAGATGCTCTTCAATGATATTTAATGGATTATTCAGTATTCTTACCTAACATTTTAGCACAAAAAGACAACTACTGGTTATTGTCAACTCATCTCAAAGCTGTTGAAAAGCCATGAATCGGAGCTGACTAATGGCTGGGACTTTTATCACACCTTGTAAAAAGTCTATGTGTAACCGTGGGACATAAACAGGAATGGGTGTGAGAGCCAGCGGCGCATCAACAACTCAAACAGGAGATGACAAACATTTGCACTTTGATTTCTGGGGTTAAAGTTTTTTTTTCTTCTTCTGTGGTTACTGATTCACAAGCTTAATCAATAATTACAAAGAAGCCAATGTGGGACAGGGACTCCCACAGATCTTACATACAAGGACACATCGACAAAGCAGTGGCAGAGAGAGGAGGGGCAGCGGGTCTCTTCACACAGATAGAAAGTTAAAATTTGGGCACAAAGAGCTACAGTGTGGGTGACCTAAATGAGGACTAGACAGAGAGAGAGAGAGAGAGAGAGAGAGAGAGACAACTCGAGACAGACAGACTCAGATTTTGGAGGAAAGAGACAAGCTGAGAGTCGAGAGATAAACTGAAAGAAAGAATTATACAAACACACACACACACACTAGACAAATACAGGTTCACTGGGGCGCCACAGAGCTGTTGTACAAGCTTTTCCTGTTCATTCAAGCTGACCGTAACTTTATCACACCTGTGGTCAAGGGTAGAAATAATAGTCACATTCATGTGTTTGCTCCTTTAATTGGAGCAGAACAGTGTTACAGAAATGTAAAGTGATGTTAATCTCCACTAAATGAAGGAACAAAAGCAGACGAGCATTATCAGAATTAGTCTCACACACACACAAAAAAACAAAACAGGAAGACGCAGGTTGGGCAGTGACTTCTGATTTACTAAAAGTAAGAATGTGACGGAGCTGCATTCTGTTCTGCTGCTTCTTTCTCCACACCTGCAGGGACTAAAGTATGTGGACACCAGAACAGTGCATCCGTGTTCATGGCTGCAGCATTACTGCATTATTGCATTACTGATACTTTGAGTTAAACAGCTGGGCTTGCAGTTCAGCAGAACTGCACGACTGCTCAAGGAAGTCTTAGCATTAATTAATGCTACAATTTTAAATATAATGAATTTAACTCTATTAAGAGGTTACATGCAAGAGACTTTTAAGGTAGCTGTAATTAAACAACTTCCTGAAAAGCCTTTATTTGATCCAGCTGTCTTAGCTAATTATAGACCAATTTCCCGCCTTCCTTTTATTTCAAAACTTCTCAAAAGAGTTGCTGTAGATCAGCCATGTGATAATTTGCAGAGGAGTGGTTCATTTGAAGAATTTCAATCAGGATTTAAAGTTCATCATATCACTGAAACAGCATTAGTGAAGGTTACTAATGATCTTATGGCCTCTGACAGTGGACTCGTCACTACGCTTGTCCTGCAGCATTTGATACCGATCACAACATTTTACTCCAGAGATTAGAACAGTGGAGAGATTAGAACAGAACATTAGTGTTAAAGGAAATGTACTGCACTGGTTTGAATCATATCTATAGAATCTGTAGATTCCAATGTGTGGATGTAAATGATTAGTCTTCTTCACACATGAAAGTTATTAATGGAGTTTCAACCCTTTTACAGCTATTTTTCTTTGCTTTTATTTCCCTACTCCACAAGGTTCCATGTTGGGACCAATACTTTTTACATTATACATGCTTCCTTTAGGTCATATTATTAGAAAACACTGCATTCGTTTTCATTGCTGTGCAGATGACACTCAGCTATATTCATCCATGAAGCCAGGCCAATACAAACCAACTAGTTAAGCTACAAGCACGGATTAAAGACATAAAGACCTGGATGACCTCTAATTTCCTGCTTCTAAATTCAGATAAAACTGAGGTTATTGTACTCGGCCCTAAAAATCTTAGAGACATGGTGTCTAACCAGATACTTACTCTGGATGGCATAACCTTGGCCTCCAGTAACACTGTGAGGAATCTTGGAGTCATTTTTGACCAGGATATGACCTTCAGTGTGCATATTAAACAAATATGTAGGACTGCTTTCTTGCATTTGCGCAATATCGCTAAAATTAGAAACATCCTGTCTCAGAGTGACGCTGAAAAACTAGTTCATGCATTTATTACTTCTAGGCTGGACTATTG
>VUQS01032475.1:9600-24701 GCA_015108495.1 Heterochromis multidens | reverse complement strand
CCTAAAAACTCCCTGAAAAACCTTCAGATGATCCAAAATGCTGCAGCAAGAGTACTGACAGGGACTAGAAAGAGAGAGCATATTTCTCCCATATTGGCTTCTCTTCATTGGCTCTCTACTTTTAAGATTAGGCTTAAAACTTTCCTTTTTGATAAAGTTTATAGTCATCATCTAATTGTTGGGATTTCTTTCTATTACTGTATGGTCTTTACATTACAATATAAAGCGCCTCAAGGCGACTGTGATTTGGCGCTATATAAATAAAACTGAATTGAATATTATTGGTCAGATAATGTCATTAAAAATGCTCCAAAAGGCTCCAACAGCACAAACACGGTCCAGAGGTCCAGTTCAGGGACTCCAGTTAGCTGAGGTGAAGCCTAGCAGACAGCTAGCAGCTACAGCCGCCTGTGTCGCCATCCAGCTGTCAGTCAAAGAGGCCACGCCCCTAATAATGCAAACTTTAAGCCTTAATACAATTTAAACGGGTTAGATATAAAAACAGTCTCCCCACATACAGTTATTATGAAGGGGAAATTATCTCTAGAGACCAAAACAGTTTTTGTATCAGGCTGTAAACATGTTTATTTCTGCTGTAAACTTTTAACATGAGAGTCTGTGGGCACTGACTCACTGTTGGAGCCTCTAGTGGACGTTAGAGGAACTGCAGCTTTTGGCACTTCATTTTCCCGCCCTCCAGGTTGCTGCTCGGTCCATCACTGGTGGGTTTAGATTTGCAGTACAGCCTGATGCAGTGCTGATTTTATCAGAGCCAGTCACACGATCATGCTGTATTGTGCTTTGTTTCTGCTGCAGTGACTCAGCTACACACAAAGGTTTATCAAACTGCAGTGACATCCAGAAAATGTTTGTTGTGTCTTTCTGCTGAACAGGAGACAACCACCGTGTAATCACTGTGTTCACCTTCATCTGTTTATGCTGAGCGGCGATTGTTGTACCCACAAAGTTTCAACTCTTTCTTATGTTAGCTCCTGAAAAGAGGATGATTACTTGGAGCCTCTTAACTACCTTGATGACCAGTTGTGACAGAATGGCTGCCATTGTTTTTATTTTGTGAGTCTGTATGTCATCATGGGAAACTTACTGTAGCAGGAATGACCACAAAGGTGGTTTAAAGATATTTCTCTGTCTGTGAGCAGATTTTGTAAAGGTGAAAGCACCACAACTCTGCAGGATGCACTCACAAAATCTCACAGGTGTGTAAAGATCGAAAAAAGAGTTTGAAGATGGCTAAATACCTAACTCCCCATAGAGAACAGGTGGACACATGTTACAGCAGGTATGGTCATTCCATTCAGAAGTCCTAATTTCACACAGTTCATATACCCTGATAATGAAACACAGTTTGTTTCCACACTATTAATGAGCAGCTGGGCTGTCTGAGGCCCATCGAAGAGCCAAAACAAACTGGAACAACAGAACATGGACAGTTGTGCTCCACAAAGCTCCACTAGGCTTCTTTCACAATAGTAAAACATCACCAAATGGGTTTAAAATCCATTACAAATGGATCAAAAGACCACAAAGAGGTCAGACACGGCACTTTCACCCAGACAGGGTCAGCAAACAGGAGAGACATTTTCTGTGGGTGCAGCAGTGGATCAATGAACTCATCATCAATGGGATGTCCAGCTTTCAGGTTGGGGGATGAGTTGCTGCCTCAAGTATCTTGAGGTAGAGCGGGAGATTGACAGAAGGACTGGTGCAGCATCTACAATGATTTTCAGTGTGGTGTAGGGAGAGATGAGTCTGAAGTCGCAGAAATGAGCTTCCTCTGAAGAGTGTCTCCCTTAGAGACAGGGTGAGGAGCTCGGTCATCCAGGAGGGACTCCGAATAGAGCCGCTACTCCTCCAAAGGAGCCAGCTGAGGTGGTTCAGGTATCTGACCAGGATGTCTCCTAAGTGAGGTGTTTCAGGCATGTCCAACTGGGATATGTTGAAGAGATTACGTCTCTCAGACCTGGACCCAGACAAGCAGCAGAGGATGGATGGATGTTAGTAGACATGGGTCATAGCAGAAGTCACATCGTTCGATTATCATCCCAAATTTGGCCTTAAAGAGTTCTTTCAAGCTGGTCATCTTTCATGCGTGGCTTTGGTCAGTTGCAGTGATGATGCTGGAGAAACAGCAGCAACATGTTTCAGATCATTCACCCTCAGCTATACAGAATGAATATACTCCGATCATAATGTGGCCTTTGAAAGTTCTTGATTTAGCTTGTTTCTTCCAATAACATCAGAGCTTCATTTGGTTTTCCCCGAGCTAATCGTGAAAGAAATCCCAGCAGTGGTCGAGCTCTGCGACTCCAGAGAATGAAGTTATCTGCCATCTCTGGTTTTTGGTCAAACTGGAGTCAACATAAAAGAATATGTGCTTCATAGAAAACATATTTATATACTGCACTACAGATTACATGTATAATAAACGGGTTTCTGCACCTTCATCCTGAGCAGAACTGTGTTCGACCTGTTTCCAGATGCCACATTAGTGTGTCATCAATATTCAAGATACAACGCCCCTTATCTGATTGCTCCAGCGAAGCAGTTCATTTCTTAAGCCTGTTACTGAGAGCTTAAAGATGCATAGGGCGATACTGGCAATCATAAACTAAGCACTCCCCATGTAACATCACTTCAAGTGCTGATTACTCTCATTACAGGGGAGTAATTAGCACCTTAAGAGGAAAAGGTAGGTTCAGAGATGTGATCCCCTGGTGATTTTAAAGAGTTAGTTTAATCTCACCAGGGCTGGAATAAATTAGGAGCTCTCGCAGGGGAGTAGGTCCTTATCAGAGCTGACACACACATGTAAGAGCACATTCTGAATATAAATACATCCACAACAATATAAGGATTAATTGCACACTTTGTCAGCACTACTGTGTTCATCCACAGTGCATATAAAACCTTTTCTGTGGAGTTCAGGAACAGAAAAACCAGGTAACATGTTGTCTTTCTGAAACCATTTTAGAGACGCTCCATCACAGTCGTGTAGCCATAAATAATTTGGCCACATTCAGGACTTTACACCTGCCCATTTCTCCCACAGTCCAACAGCTGACAGCAGCAACACACTTATCATCTAACATATTTCAGTTATTGCTGTTGGAAGATCTGCTGCAAACAGCTTGATGGAGTCCATCCTTCTGCAGGACAGAGCCATTATTTGCATTATGTTAGGACTGATGAGCTCAGACTTCTTGGACGTTCTGTTAGTACCATTAACCTCACAGCAGCCATATTATTGGTCAGATAATTGCATTAAAAAGGCTCCAAAAGGCTCCAACAGCACAAACACAGTCCAGAGGTCCAGTTCAGGGACTCCAGTTAGCTGAGGTGAAGCCAAGCAGAATTTAAACAGGTGAGTTATAAGTTGTTCTGAAGGGGAAATTATCTCTAGAGACCAAAACAGTTTTTGTATCAGGCTGTAAACGTGTTTATTTCTGCTGTAAAGTTTTAACATGAGAGTCTGTGGAGACTGACTCACTGCTGGAGCCTCAAGTGGATATTAGAGGAACTGCAGGCATTGGCCTCAATTTTCAGCCCCGGAGGTCGAAGCTTGGCACCAACAGCATATCAGGAAGGTGTAGTCAAAATATTTCTGCTTCTCAGTGCATATAAGAGATACTGTAGGTCAAATATTACTGAACATTACAGCTGGGATAATCTCAAGTAAATGGATGGAAAAGCAGGTCCAACGTACAGCTGATCTCCTCTGAGGGTTCATTAACAACAGCATGTAAGCAGCTCAATATGTAAAACTTGCTTTATAAAAATATATGATTTTATCCACAGCTCCAAGAACCAAAGACTATTTGGCATCACTGCAGAACCTAAATGAAACATAATGACAGCATGCACATGTGGCGAGGGGTAAATCCGATTATTCTTATTTTATTATTCTTGAAAGTGAAAGTGGTGTCATTGGTGAGTGCCGCTTTTTTGGCACCAGTTTACAACCAGTTCTAGTTTGGGCATCATTTTGGTGTATTAGAAATGAGGTGAGGAGGAGCTTGGAGATCTGGATTTTTTAACCACCTGATCAGGATGCCTCCTGGCCACCTTCATTTAGATGTTTTAGTGGTTGGGAGGAGACCCTGAGGTAGACCCAGAGCCTCATCTAGCCTGAGGATCCCCTCAGGAGGAACTGGAAAACACTGCTGGCGAGAGGAATGTCTGGAATACGATTGCAGCTGCTGATACACAGCGGAAGAAGCTGTGGCTCCAGCATTTTACATCTGAGCTGGCTGCGTGCTGAGATGAGATACTGTTTCTACAAAAAAACATGGCCACAGTTTCCAAAGGTCAGGGCGCTGCATGTGATGGCAAAAATGTCACTTGTTACTTGATCTAGACTTTTATTTTCCCAGGGATCAGGTCACGACAGAAAAACACACTGACCATGGGACACAATATACAACAGTGCTACTGTTTATCAAGGCGGGTAGAACAAATATTCAGTGCAGAAGTAAAAGTAAGTATAAACAGCTACGCAGAGAGCCAATGTCTGGTTTGTGTACTCTGAGTGGAGAGGAATGCGAGCCAGAAAAGTTTGTTAAACGAGTCGAGTTTCACTTTCAATAAACACCGCGGCGAAAAGGGGTGCACATGTACATGGACACAGTGACTACAGTGGAGGGATAATTATTTGATCCCCTGCTGAATGTATAAGTTTGTTCACTTACAAAGAAATGAACAGTCTCTCATTTTTATAGTAGTTTCATTTTAATGCAGAGAGACAGAATATCAACCAAAAATCCAGATAAAACACATAAAAAGTTTTAAAACAACCCAGCCAGAATTCTGGCTCCCGCAGATTACAATCAATCAATCAATCAATCAATCAATTACAGATAAAGCACACCTGTCCACAGAATCAGTTTCTTCCATTCCCACCTCTCCACCACCATGGGCAAGACCAAAGAGCTGTCAGAGGACGTCAGGGACAAGACTGTAGAGCTGCACAAGACTGGAATGGACTACAAGACCATCAGCAAGAAGCTTGGAGAGAAGGTGACAACTGTGCAATTATTCAGAAATGGAAGAATACAAAATGACCATCAATCGCCCTCAGACTGGAGCTCTATGCAAGATCCTGCCTCATGGGGTGAGGATGATCTGAAGGCAGTTGGGACCACAGTCACCAAGAACACCATTTGTAACACACTACACTGTAATGGACTGAAATCCAATGCAGCGTCCACAAGGTCCCTCTGCTCCAGAAGGCACATGTACAGGCCTGCTTCAAGTTTGCCAGTGAACATCTAAATCAGGGATGTCAAACTCATTTCATTTTTCATTTCAGATACAGCCCACTTTGATCTTAAGTGAGCCGGACTAGTGAAACTCCCCTTTCTGTCCGTGTGAAGAAGTTTAATGACATATTTAATCCTCGAGATATCTTAATATTAAGATTTCAATATAAGATTTTGATGTGAGGATGAGTGATAGTGGTGATGGTGATGGTGATGTCGTCTAAAGAGGAGTGGACCAACATCGCTCCTGAGATGTGAGCAAACCTGGTGACCAACTACAAGAAATGTCTTACCGCTGTGTAACAACAAAGGTTTCTACCCCAGGTACTAAGTCATGTTTTGCTTAAGGATCAAATATTTATTTCACTCAATGATGTGCAAATACATTTATAACTTTTGTTTTTTTTCTGGATTTCTGGTTGATATTCTGTCTCTCCTTATTAAAAAAAAACTACCATAAAAATGAGAAACTGTTCATTTCTTTGTAAGTGAGCAAACTTATAAATTATGCGGGGGATCAAATAATTATTCCCCCACTGTACGTACAGGGGACCCAGACTGAAAATACTCAGCCTGAACACATGTGGGATAACATGCAGAACCTGTCTCAAGGCATTCTGGGTAGGAGGGGAGGAAATGTGTCTGGAGGTCTGTGGCATAAATCCTCAGCAAACGAGCCCACAGATGTAAACAGGTGTACTTGTAATGTGCAGCACACACACACAGCTGTAGGAGGGGCGGTGTGACAGATTCGCCTTGTCGTCATTTGTGTCACAGTCGCCTCCTGTGAGGGAGTGCAGCGAACACGTGGAGGAGGAGTTTTAAAAAAAAAAGACCAAGTTACTTTAAAAAGCTCAGGGAGTAGCAGGAGGAAGGGGAGGAAGAGGAGGTGGAGTGCGTGCTATGTTTCATTCAGAGGAGCGTTTGCAGGATTATTGAATTTATGTCATGGACCATTTCTCAGCGGTTCACCTGAGGCTGTAACCGCCCGATGCACCACCTGTAGGATGTTCCCTGTTCAGAAGCTCATTCAACTTCTGACTGAATTTGTGAGTCACAAATAAAAAACACCACAGAGAGAAGCTTGACTTTCAGCACCCCTAATCCATTCAACCATCCATCTGCTGCTGCTTACTGTCTGCCAAAGCAGGCTGATGCTGCTGTATCTCACACTGAAGCACTGCCAGTGTTCTCTGCAAGCTCCGCTCCTCGACTTCAAATCGACGTTAGCATAAGACTAAATAACAAATATGTTTACCCCTTCCCCGACCATCAGCTGAAAAGACAATAAAGCATTTACACAAAGTTTCCAGTTTAACTTGGTACATCAGGGACAAACACATGTGTGTGTATAACACAGAAATCTTCTTTATTGAAGCAACAAGTCTTACCTTTCAAGAATGGTGGTTTGTTCCATTGTTTTTAAAGTGCTCAGTCCAGGTCTGAGTCACAGGGCAGCAGAGATGCTCAGACCTCCGTCTCTCTCCAGCCAGCACAGGTGCTGCTTTCTCAGGTCTCCTGTCCTTTCTGTCTGCAGCCAAATCAGCTGCTCAAAGATAACAGCAACATTTAATCGTTTACATCCCGGTGGCATCTTTGTGTTTTGCACTTTTTTCCCTCACCTCAACTCACTGGTTAGGTTACACACTAAAAACTACCAGGTTAACATTAGAGACAGATATGGTTTGGGTTAAAACACACCCCTTCAGAGCAGTGACCCTGGTTGTTGATGAATGATGCACTGGGAGTGAGCAGTCAGTCTCACAGTCTCCCTCCCAGTAACAGCCTCCCTGAGCGGCCAGTGCTGCCGGGCCCCTCAGGGTGGCTGTGGCCCTCTGGTAGAGCGGTTCATCTACCACTTGGAAGGTCGGTGGATTGAGCCGGGGCTCGATCCACCGACCTTCCACATTCCACATTCCTGTCCATGTGTCGAAGTATCCTTGAGCAAAATACTGAACCCAGAGTTGCCCCCGAGCTGCCTTACACGTGCTCAGGTGATCCATCAGTCTTAAACTCTAAGGATGATGGCCGCTTAGACGAAGACTCGCAATCTGACTGAATTACAGTTTCATTGTTCAGTTTTCTAAGAACGAACCATTTGACTCATTTTAAGTCACTTTGGACTAAAGTCAGAGCACCAGCGGACACATTTTACTGTAATTTCACAGACAAACATGAGCCTTGTTCTGACATCACCATCAGTCCTGCACAGTGGAGGCAATTTCAAAATAACAAAGCCAAAGTTCGACCCATCCAGGCAGCCAATCATCTGCTGACCTCTGAGCGCTGCACCAGTCCTCTCTCGCTTCTAAAAAAAACACAGAATGAGACAAAAGTGGAAAACAAAAGACAGTCAGGCCATTTGAAGTCGATTTGAGCAACTCGTAAGGCAGCAGCACTCAGAGAAAACTCAGAGAATGAATGAATAAAGATGGGCGAAGATGACAGTATTGATTATGATGTGTTTTTCTCACGCTGCCCTCGCCTCAGCTTTCTTCACCCGTCCGATAGCTATGGCTTAATCACAGCTTTCACTCTTGGAGCAGCAGCGGCGTCTGCCAATACAGTGCACAGCCAGAGTGGGCGGTTTAATGGAATATGGGTCAAACTGGCCTCTCAGTTCAGCAGCATGGCCTCCAAGTTCTTCTCTCCTGCTAGCACACACAGATGGATGCACACATTTTCAAATCCACTTTCCAGTTTCTCTCACTTTGCCCTCAAACTCACAGTTTTGCTCTATTGTGCACATTTGTTCTGCATGACAAAATGTGCTTTCACAGATAGCAAGTTTAAGGTTATCCTGCCTCTTTCTGCTCAAACTGCTTTAATATCACACCAACAAATATGCTTTTACGTTTTAAATATTTTCTTTGTGCTGTAATTTGCACGGCAGATGAATTTGGTGACCCTGCATCGGCACTACAATGGCCCTGATAATGCTCTTGTTTTTTTATTGTAAATTTTAAAAACACAGCAGCTGCTATGGCTGCTTTCACTCTGCTGCGCCTCTTACACCAGCACTGTCTTAAAGTATCAGGAGAATTCTCTTGTAAATCCCATTTAATCCTCCTCTTGAACCGTATAGATTGTAAATACTGTACCTGAAGAAGGAGAAAATACCTGCTGTGGTTTGTTTAACATTATGTAATTTTCCACTAAAAACACCCGAAATGTGACTTTTAAAAGTTACTGAAGGGGAGACTCCTAGATATGACTCCATGAATCTGAATAATTATATTAAGACAGGTATGTTTCTCTATTAAAAGTGTATTTATGAAATGCTGAGTTATCTAAATGGATGCTAATGTGCGCACTCGTCCACAAAAGAAGTGATAAAGCAAGGTTGTTGTTTCAGTTTATTAACATAGTTTTAGTTTTGTGTTTTTTGTGATCAGGACCTCTTTACTCGAAACAGGATCTGCGGTTTATATTTGGTAGTGCTGCTCTGTTCAGGGACCTCTCCACCCTTCCAAGCACATACACAGAAAGCTTAAAGGCCGGGAGATCAGCAGCAGGTACGATGATGAGACCAGGGAGCAACACACTACACATTAACCCTTTAAAACAAAGCCAATACGACATTAAATCAGAATCAGCATGCTCTTAATAATATACTGAACCATCTGTAAACAAAGAAAAAGAAAAGAAAAGGAAAAACTTTGTATTAGAGAGCTATAGGAGAACATTTTAAATCTAGACCTGCAGTGTGACCATTATAACAAAAAATGGAACATCCTGCTTAAAGCAGACAGCTAGCAGCTACAGTCACCTGTCATTCAGAGGCCACGCCCCTAATAATGCAAACTTTAAACATAAAACATTGCAGTTTTTATCAAGGGGGAAATTATCTACAGAGACCAAAACAGTTTCTGTATCAGGCTGTAAACATGTTTATTTCTGCTGTAAAGTTTTAACATGGGAGTCTATGGGGACTGACTCACTGTTGGAGCCTCCAGTGGATGTTAGAGGAACTGCAGCTTTTTCTTCTTTCACAATGGCTTCATTTGTCAGCCCTGAAGGTTGTCGCTTGGTTTCCCTGCCCCCTGTTTCCCACCCCTCACTGCTTCAACATGGCAGCTTTAAGCTACACTTTAAAAACACTGGAAACAAAGCTAGAAGAGTGGATGTAAATGAAAGTCTTCAGTCGCTCCAGGAGGTCAGCAATCTGCAGCGTATGAAGTTTGGAGTGGAAGAAAAACAGATTACGAGTGTTTTAGGTATGTAGCAGCGTGGGTGAGTGCGTCTCTGAGCGAGCCGGAGTGACAAAGATAACAGAGAGAGAAAACTGATAGACAATTGCAGGGTGACTCGGCTCCTATTTCCTCCCCATCCCTGGTGATTACCTCAGCCTGCTCTGTTTTTCTCTCCATTCGTGAGCGCATTGTCAAGCAGCATCATCTCACAGTCGCAGAAAAAATGGAAAGACTTTTGTAAACAACATCTAACACCTTGAGAGGGACTGAGGATGGCAGCGGGAGGGAAGTGAAAAGCAGGACTGAGGCACGTAATTCATCAAGGGAGCCGTGCTGGAAAGAAGATTGTAGAACAATGCACATTCGGTTTTATTTGTTGTACTTCCCCTTTGCCCGTCTCTTATCAATCTGCTTCTGCGTTGTGCTTTGGAGTGCTCATTGTGCTTTGGAGAAGATCAGGAGATTGAGTGCAGACAGATACACAGACCACCTACTATCCATCCTGAAGCAGACAATAAACAACGCAGGGCCTCCCTTTGAACGTTCTGACAGCGTTCTGGCAACACTGAGAGCCTTCACGAGCGGTAAAAGTGCTGCGTGAACAATCTGGGCGAGCTAGGCCCGCAGCCAAAGTAGATGACACCGGCAGACGGCGTGTGTGCGAGGCATAAAATGTGTCTGCTGCAAAACAGTTTTCTTTCTCCGCCAGAAAGTAAAAACTTGATTGGGAACAGAGGTGCCTATTACAGTCAGAGGTAATAATAGGGTGGAGTGACGGCATACATCACAGAAGAAGAAAAAAGTCCTCCTGGCAGGCATTGTGGTGTAGCAGTGTGTGTGTGTGTGTGTGTGGTGGGAGGAGGAGGAGGAGAGTCACTGGTGGTGTTTGGGTGCTTATTTGCTGCAGGAAATGGTAGCCAGGCATGCAACAAGATGGAGAGGCAAGCCAGCAGACTAACAGACAGACAGGCCACTGGAGTGAGTGTCTGATGATCAGTCTATTTCCTGTCACCTCCACAACAAGCGCATTGACACTGCATTTGCTCAGCAGCAAGGTCCATCTGAAGGAAAACCTCTGCATGGTGTGAAATTGGCGTGTCATGTAGGGATTGTTGAACAAAATGCTTATTTTCCGATGAATCGGGGCTGGTTGTCACTGTCAATAGAGTACGATAGGCTGAAGAGGACCACTTTATTTCATCAAGCCTTCACCCCGAGAGTCCAACTAGACAGCTGTCCCACAAATAGCAGCAGCAATCTTCCCCCTAAAGTCACTTTAAGGAAAATAGACTGTCCAGAGTCTCAGTATTTGGAAAAAAATAAACACTCAGAGGCAGAAACAGAAAGAACTGGGAGAAATTTACGAGGTAAAGAAGCTGCAATACTTTCTCAGAATTAATAAAATTTATTTAGATACAAGTCGTTGAATAATCAAGCACCTACACAACCTTTGGACTTCCTCATCAAAAGGAATTAACCCTCTGACTTCCAAGACCTCAGTCACACAGGCCTAGAGACTGGTTAGCAACCACCTGGCAACCTCTGGTTGTGAGGGAAATATGTGTATTCACTGATCGTTTACAACCGGTTGCGAGTGGTTGCTGGCAGTTGCTGTGAAATCGCCCTCCTAACCACCAGGAAGAGCAAGGAAAAGTGTGTGTTCAGTGAAGGTTGCTGGCTGATGCTGCGTGAAATCAGTTGCAAAGAGGGTGCTGCACCAAAAACCTCCTTATGCTTGGGCCTCAAGCATATTGTCGCGTAGTCTGCATAGAAGATGCCGACTTGGCTGAAAACACTCACCATTTTACTCTCCGAGCTGTAGTGAAACTTGAAAAAGTTTGAAGTAAGCCGGAAACTGAGAACGTTAAAGAGAAAGTAACAACTTTTACTTTGAAGGCGAATGGTCTCCATTTCCAGTTTGTGTCGTACTTTGTGTTTGCAGCCAAGTTGGAGCTGCAAACACGGGACCTGCCATACAAACTATGGGTGACCGCAACAACCTGCTAGCAACCAAAGCAATCATAAGGAGGTGCACCACCGTTTACCTCTTTGCCACCAATTTCACGCTAGCAGCTACCAGCAACTGCTCACCAACCGATTGGGGAATACACATTGTTCCCTAGCGACCGGAGGTTGCCATATGGTCACTAGCCGGCTCTAGGCCTGTGTGACTGAGGTCTAAGGCATCATCAATGACGACCACAAACCCTAACTCTGAACCCTCTGCTCTGAAAAAATGTGAATGCTATTTGATGTTTGTGTGAGTTAGAATGATTATTTTCTTTGTCTACTGATTTCCAAAACTTTGGAGAACAATTAAAGAAAAATTAGGTACTACTACCCACTGAGGTATGATGAGCTCAAATACCAGTGTTTCTGGTCTAACCAGGATATCGGTACCCAAATCCAGATATCTGCCAACTGGATTTTCAGCCTGGGACTTCCCTTCTCACACACTGGTCGTCATTCAGATTCTTTAGAGAGTTTATTTCTGCCAGAGTCTCTTTGTTTTCTACATGGTCTGTTTACCTAAACGCAGCAGATCTCAGAAAGTAAACCAAAAAGCTTCCAGATTGTGCATACTCATACACCGATATCTGCTTATAGACATTAACTTCCTTCTAACCACACCCGAACATTTTTTTTTACTTTCAAACAGACTGTGACTCACTTCAGGATGTTTATCTGATTAAAGCCTTTTACAGTCTCAGCCCTCTGAACGTGCCATGTTCCCTGGGTTTGGTGTTCATTATCATTTCTAACAATGTTAAGCTTCATTGTTGTGTTTTTAGTTCCCTCAGTGTTTAAAGCATCTTCACTGTCATGGTTTGCGATAATAAAGCGTGACGCAGTCGTAAAAACCATGTGTTTATGTCTGTAGACAGCCTCACAATTCAAATGGGTTTGTAATAGCAGCGTTCCCACTTCCCTCCCAGCAAATAAATAAACAAATAATCCAAAATGAAAAATCTGACATGAGAAATAAACAGCGGCTCCCTGGGTTAAAGTCCAGTGTTTTGTTCATCCATCCATCCACCTCAGCCTCCTCCCTATACTGGCTCCACTCCACACTACATCACCATGGTTCAGTCATAATCACTATGGTAGTGGTGTGGTACAGGAACAAGCTTGTGGCACAAACAGAGTATTAGGTTTGTTTTTTTAATGGGAGGAAATTTTCTCTTTTCCACCTGTAAATACACTCGGGAGGCTCCACATGACCACAGAGCGTGCATATGTTTCATGTCCCCTCTGACTTTTCCCTCATTTCCCATCTTATCTCTAGTGCTGCTATAAAAAAATATCTCACAAAACATGATAGTAATCTCTTGGCAGCGAGATGAAGAGCTGCTTTGTTGATTGTATTTAGCTGAACGGAAAACAGTGTGTGTAACCACTTAACAAGTTGCCGTGCTCGTTGTGCTGACAGTTTTATTAAGATTTACTCCACAAACACAAAAGGATGCTGAAACCATGAGCTAGACTTTGAGTGGCTTCAGAGCTGACAGGTGGTGGTCGGGGCTGATGGTGGGAGTAGAAAGTATCCCTGCAGTCTCATCTATGGTTAGATTAAGCAGTGTATAAATACAGAAAAAATTCTGTAAACAGCAACCCCAGGGGCTGAAAAATGAATCATCAAAAGCTGCAGTTCCTCTAACGTCCAGCAGAGGCTCCAGCAGTGAGTCAGTCCCCATAGACTGCCATGTTAAAACTTTACAGCAGAAATAAACATGTTTACAGCCTGAATTTATTTAAAACTCACCTGTTTAAAGGTTTAAAGTTTGCATTATTATTATTTTTTTTTATTTAACCTTTATTTAAACAGGTAGTCCCATTGAGACTCAATGTCTCATTTACAAGAGAGACCTGTTTAATTAGGGGCGTGGCCTCTTTGACTGACAGGTGGATGGTGACACAGGCGGCTGTAGCTGCTAGCTGTCTGCTAGGCTTCACCTCAGCTAACTGGAGTCCCTGAAGTGGACCTCTGGACCGTGTTGGTGCTGTTGGAGCCTTTTGGAGCATTTTTAATGACATTATCTGACCAATAATATGGCTGCTGTGAGGTTCATGGTACTAACAGACCGTACACGACGTCTGAGCTCCAGTTTCTGTGAGTGAAATTTGAGGATTTTATTTGTTACTGAGCACTAATTCTCAGGTACCTGTGTCTGTGTGATGCTCCCATACAGTATGTGGATGCAGGTGGCTAACCAAACTTAGGCCCCAGTCACACAGGCCTAGAGACCGGTTGGCGTCCACCTGGCAGCACCGGTCACGAGGGAAAATGAGTATTCTCCGACCAGCCGGATGAAAAAGAAAAGGACACAACACAAGCTGCAGCAGAGAGAAGACAAAAGTTAATAACATGGTGTAGTGGAATATAAATGCATGGAGATTGATGCACAAAACACTACAAAAGCACTTCAGGTTTTAATTTATATTAAATCAACCCAGGATCAGCAGGGTAATCTTGCAGACACACAAACAGATGAGTTGAGGTGGATGGATATATTTCTCCTGTGAAATCAGCCACAATTAAAGCTGCAGTCACACTTCCTTCACTTTCTTGTAGTCCACACATTGCAATCTAAATGCAACTCCTTGAAATGACATTCCTACACAACTGAATAACAGCCTCAAAGAGAAGTGTTGCATTTCTCTCGCCTTATTTTTCTGTTTCCACCTCACTGCATCACTCCAGCCCTGCTGTGGTAAATTCTGAGGTAAAAATACTTTTTTCTATGTAGGAAACAATGTGTGCTAACTTAATTTCTTCTTTCTAAATAATTACCAGCACCTCTGAAAACCTCGTTTCTAACCTCCCTGCTCTTAAACCTGTTCCCACAGTACAAGCTGAAGTTCAGCAGTGCACCTCTCTCCACCTCAGAGTGACCATGAAAATCAGATATCCCATGCACTCCTCGAGCTGGACTTCAAAAAGAGAAGCACAAGCATTTCAACTTCAGAGACAGCGAGGGACTTTAGAAGCACAAAGAGCCGTCAGACAGCTCACCAGCGGGGATTACACACTCTTTCAGCACACTGCTTCCATATTTATATACAGCTTTTGTGTTTCAAGGCTCCTGTTAAACAAATCTTCAGGTTTCAGTTTTGTGTGTTTTTTCAGTGGGCAGCTGTTAGCCATGTTAGCAGTGAGCTCTGTATCCTGCAAACACAGTGTCACACACTAAAGGCAGCTTGAAGAGGACTTGTTCCTGTTCTGCTGAGTTCAAGCTGCATATGTGTTATCCTTGGACTCCACTAGAGCAGCTTTGCATGATTCACAATTCAAAATAATCCTACTTTATCTCATACTGGGCCTCAGTGCCCCTCAGTTCATCCTGTCTGAAACAAGCTATTTTTAGCTCCTCCCCCTTTAAGCGTTATATTAAGCTATATTAGGGATATCCTCTCTCTATGACATCATACAGATCCAAGAGTAGAAAAAACTGTGTGAAACTGAGTGTTTAGAGTCTGAGCTTTTGGCTCACAGGGATTACTGTACAAACACTGACCTCATTATTAGAAACTCTGTGTCAGGAAATGCAGGATTGAGGACCTAAATGCAGACATGTGGAGGAAGGAAACCTAAAATGCACCTTTATTTGTGGATGAGAAATCCAATAATAAA
>VUQS01032474.1:14371-25003 GCA_015108495.1 Heterochromis multidens | reverse complement strand
CCTAAGTGCTCTTGAGCTTTAGGGCATGAACTGATGGCCGGACATTCTCCTTCAGGATTTTCTGGTAGAGATCAGAATTCATGGTACCATCAATTACAGCAAGTCCAAGTCGTCCTGAAGCAGCAAAGCAGCCCCAGACCATCACACTACCACCATGTTTGACTGTTGCTATGATGTTCTTTTTATGAAATGCTGTGTTAGTTTGATACCAGATGTAACGGGACTCAAACCTTCCAGAAAGTTCAGCTTTTGTCTCGTCAGTCCACAGAATATTTTCCCAAAGGTCTTGGGGATCATCAAGATGTTTTTTGGTAAATGTGAGACGAGCCTTTGTGTTCTTTTTGGTCAGCAGTGGTTTTCTCCTTGGAACTCTCCCATAGATGCCATTTTTGCCCAGTCTCTTTCTTATTGGTGAATCATGAACTCTGACCTTAGTTGAGGCAAGTGAGGCCTGCAGTTCTTTAGATGCTGTTCTGGGTTCTTTTGTGACCTCCTGAATGAGTCATCGATGCGCTCTTGGAGTAATTTTGGTAGGCCTGCCGATCCTGGGAAGGTTTACCACTGTTCCAAGTTTTCTCCATTTGTGGATAATGGCTCTCACTGTGGTTCACTGGAGTCCCAAAGCCTTAGAAATGGCTTTGTAACCCTTTCCAGACTATCAGATGTCAATGACTTTGTTTCTCAGCTGTTTCTTTAGATCGTGACATGATGTTTTGCTTTTTGAGATCTTTCAGCCTGCTTCATTTTGTCAGACAGGTTCTGTTTAAGTGACTTCTTGATTCAACAGGTCTGGCAGTAATCAGTGAAACTGAACTGAGTTTTCCAAAAAATGTGGTCAATTTATTATTATTATAAGAGTACACTTGTTCAAATGGTGGACCTGAAACAAATTTATATGCTATATATATGTTTTATGTTTTGGTTGTTTTCATTATTATTATTATTATTATTATCATCATCATTATTATTATAGACAAGATGAGATATACTTCCCAGACTTGGGGAATTCTTTTGTTACATAAAAAAGTAAAACACAACAAATATATAACATTAAATAAGTAAAATGGCATTTAGCTAAATAAAAATAAAATAAAATATAAACAAACAAATATCTTCATGAGATAAAAACTAATATGAAATCAAAATCTATACAACTAAGTAGAATAAGTATATATTTAAATATAAATATTAAGTAATATTATCATGTACAGCAAGTAAAATATGTCTAAATCCACAAAGCAAAAACACAATGTAAAATGGATTACTAAATGTAGTAAAAAAAATGTATGTACTTCTTTATATGTTTTGCACACAGGATTTTAACTTGTAATGATAATGTAATGATTTCATCTTGTGGCATTGCTATCTGTACTTAACTGAAGGACCTGAATACTTTTATTACTCCTTAATATGGTACAATCAAACTGCAGTTCAGCGTGTAAACAGTAGAGTGCAGTATTGCATATTTTTGTAGCTCACTAAAAGGACAGCCAGTAATTCTGATTTTTTTTGTTACCACAGGGGAAAAATATAATAGAATCACAGCTCTATCTGGCTTTTTCTCTCTCTCTCTCTCAACATCTCTGATCATCATCTCTTCACATTTTTTTTTAACTTTTTTATCCATTAACTAATCACAGACTCCAAGGCAACCGTGTCTCTACTCACACACATTAGTAACCATGTCTCTGGATTATGTTTTTGGGGGATTTTTCTGGCAAACAACACATTAATAGGATAAAGACCACCATTAAGTGAGGGGTAAAAGGAGGGGAGAGAGATTAATGAAGGATAAGCAGGCCTGTCACCATCACAACAGGGAGGCTGTAAAAAACAGCAGAGGGGCGTCACACTGCATGATTACTGTATGTCAAACTGACACACTGAATGAAGAAAACCTTCCCTGAGGTTGTATTCATGCATCCTAAAGAAGAAGAAAAAAAAAAACACAAGGAAAATGTGTCTTTAATGTTTCACTGTGAATTTCATATGGCACAAAGTTTTGTCATGATGGGCTCCATTCAATATTTGCATCTAGATTAGCAGCATGTGTGCTATGTCATTAATATTTTCAGTCTGTTCAACTGATATTACCAGTAAAGGCAGTTTGGCCACATTGGATCTTACAGTGTTTGAGCTTTTATTTGTGAATATGAACTCATATCAAAAAAGCAATATCCTCCCCACATTTCCATTTTTATGCAAGTTAAGATAAACTAAGATTTTTTTTCCTGTGAAATTACAGTGAAGTAATTAAAGGTTAACTGTTTCTAGCACATCTACTGTATTCTTACTGTAAAAATTAATTGCATTGTGCTGTATACAGCCTTACTGTATAATACTGTAATGGATTTATGCTGCCATTACACTAGTATTCCTATTATGTTCCTATTGTAATGTCCATAAATATTACGTCCTTACTTAGGTCACACAGTTCCTGTTCTTCTTGCACTAAACAGGTGCAGGAATGCTAATATGTTCAAACAACTCCCCCGGCTGATGCATATTGGCTCAATAAAGTTGCCCCATTGCTAGCTAAAACTTAACACAGTTAGTCATACAAACACTGGAAACAGCATCATACATCCCTGACAATGAAAAATTAAACAAACGTACCTGAAATAAGCATCATAAGACTTCTAAATTAATGGTTTAAACTTAAAGGCATAAGCATTTATAGCGTCCAACTGTATTCACGAAGAACGGTACATTAAAATGTACACATTTCCTCTTGGTTTACAGCAGTGTGTTAGATGTAACTGTTGCTACAGGCATGACAGTTGAATTAATTTTCTTATCTAGTTCAAAAGTAATCTAGCATTTCCCTGAGTGTTAAACTTGGTCTATATTTTATTATCTCATGTACTGTAGATTATGCGGCTTCGCCATGAAAAATCAATTTGGTAGACTTGTGCAATGAGGCAGATCACATAAAACTTAAGATTAAGACAGTTATCTGATCTGCAGTGCATTCACTGACAGTGGCTGGGATGTGTCAGGGAACCGGACAAGTCATTTGATTATAGATTACAGTGTTTGTTTTGTTTATGGTCAACTTTGGGAGATGTTTTTATACCTTTAACATCCTAGTTTTAAACGAGATGTGAGGGTTTTGTCATTGGGAGTGTTTTAGCGTTCTCTTGCTGTAACACCTGCGTTTAGGAACCTAAACAGGAGAAAACAGGTTTTAAAAGCTAGAACTGATCATGAATTTAGTCTGTGAGTCTTTTTTGTGTAACACATAGTCTCCTGCTACCATCAGTCCATATGCATCTTCCTTCAAACTGCTGCTCAGAGAGACATATCATCGGATCATTATGCTGTCTAATAACCACAGAGATTTAATGACCCTTGTCATGTTGCTGCCATTTGCATAGGAATCATATTGACAGTCTGCAGGCAGTCATCACTCAAGTATCCGAGTGTAGCTCGCAATAGTACAAACACCGGGGTATGTGGGGATCACACAATGTGGGAAAATTCAGCATTTTAAATCAAGTAAAAGCCACATTCTCTGGATTTCCTCATTTCAGCTGAATTGAGCACATAAAGCAGATGGCTGATCCCAGCTGAGGATTTGTCATTTGTGCTGCTGTTATCTCTCCTTCCCACATGATCAATGTAAGCCTATGCCACAGTGACAGGAGATAACCTACATAAATGATTCAGTAGCTCGTGATGGACTTTCCAAGAATCTAGCTGTAAAGGCAGCTCTGATTAAGTCATGTCAAATGTACATTTGGATCTCAAGTTAGGTTTCATAACTTTACTTTTTACACAAGTCTATGAAGTAAACTCACCAACTCACTGCATATATGTGCATATAGATGCACAGAAATACCTCTGATTCAGTATAACGCACCAAATCCCCCCATGGAAATGTCTTAGAAACAGAAATAAATTCAGTTTTATTCTTTGAAACCTTCCTCTAGGTGCTTCCTGAAGACTTCCTCAAGCATACTTTCCACCTGGGTGTTGAGCTTTAACAGAAGGATGCATGTTTTACTTGAGTTTGGCTTCAGGCAGTGCTGTGCATCTTGTTTATTAGCCAGTGGCAGCAGATGGGAAGCGCCCTAAAAATAAGCAGTGCTTTTGAAGTAGTCTTCTTTCTGCACCATCAATGACAAGCAACATATGCATGCTTTAGTCATGAGATGAAAGAGGACTTCCATGCAAATTTCCAGTCCCCGCTATTAAAAAAGCATTTTTTAAAATCTCATTACATTCTAACAATCAAACACGAGTCCTTTTTTGCAATCAGATTAAATCAAATATGCCGGTGAGTCACATGTTGCAGTGGTGGATGTGATGGGAAGCTTCTGTCCACTCAAACAACAGAAAAACTGCAGAGCTTTGTTCCCAGCTGGAAAGACATTCCACATGTTTCCCTTTGTCTTCTCTCTCTTTCAGCGTGTGCGCATTTCTCTTTCTCCAGTTTCTCTTCCGGTCTTCACCAGCTTTGCCTGCTTCAGTCTTTCGACCATTATGAGTCAGGAAGTGTGTCACATTACTTGAGTGTTGGGATTTGCAGGAATGTGTGGGGGAAGTTCATGATGGTTTTCACAGGATTGAGGAATTCTTCAGAAACTCGAAAGGTTCAAAGCCAAATGATGCAAATGAAACAGATTAAGTGTTTGTACAAAATAAGTCGTACATCTGATGACCCATAAACATGATAAGCAGGGTCGTTGCAGTGGTAGACTGAAATACAGGAGGTGATAAATCAAATGCAATGCACTCACTTCTCAGCCTAGTTACTAAACAGAGATTCACTTTAACATTTCATCACTTTCACTTGAAAATCTCACTTTCAGGTATCCAAAATGCCACTATGTACCAAATGCAATTCAGTAATCAGCATATTTCAATTACATTGCTCAACCGATACCTCATTATATCAGAATGGGTCGGGAAGCAGTCTCCTTGCTTACAGCATTGCTGACTTGTAATTTTCTTCTGCAGAGCAACAAAAGTTCAGGGCATAAAAGTTTGGAAGCTAAAAAAAGGCAGTGACTGGCTGGAGAAAAACTTTTGTTAAGAGTGAATTGAATTTGTGAAAGGGTTTGTGTGTGTGTCTTTTGTTGCCTGAGGTACAGTTGTGGTCAGAAGTTTACATCCACTCATCATTGGCATGAATGTCATGGTAATTTTTTTAATGATTTCTTTGAACTGTTTTTTTTTTTCCAGGGTGGAATGATTGTACAGCATACATCTTTAATGACTTCTCTAATCCACACAGGCTCAAATATATACATACACTCACTTAAATCTTGTAATAAGTGGTACTGAAGGTTCTACATTGTCTTTTAAATTGAGAAGGCCAAGGCCTATTAACTTCTCGTTAGGGATCATCATTGACTACAACTGGTAGTTTCTCTTTGCCAGCATAAAAAGGATTTGTTTGACAGCACTCACTGGACTGACCAATACTCAGAACAATGGGAAAGTCCAAGGAACTCAGTGAAGATCTAAGAAGGAGAACTGTAGATTTACACAAGTTGGGAAGGTCTCTTGGAGCCATTTCTAAACAACTGCACTTTCACCACTTTGCCAAGGTCTGGAAGAAGACCCAAACTCTCCCCCTCAGATGAGAGGAAATTGGTTAGGATGTTCAGGAACAACCCAGGAACCACCAAGGCTCAAGCCTGCCATGAACTGGAAACTGCTAGAACACCAGCGTCACTGTCCACAGTGACGCGAGTTTTACATACACCATGCTCTGGGGCCGTTTTGCTGCCAGTGGTACTGGTACATTGCACAAAGTGGATGGAATAATGAAGAAGGAGGAATACCTCGAAATATTGGGGAACACAGTTGGGTGCTCCAACAGGGCAATGGTCCCAAACACACATCAAAACTGGTTTTGGAATGGACAAAGCAGGCTAACATTAAGCTTCTGGAATGGCCTTCCCAAAGCCCTGACCTTAACCGTATTAAAAATTTGTGCACTATGCTTAAAAGTGGTGTTTGTTCCAGAAAACTAACCAATTTAAATGAACTCTACCAATTTTGCCAAGAAGAGTGGTCAAATATCCAGCCAGAATTGTGCCAGAAGCTTGTTGATGGCTACAAAAAGTGTCTGGTTGAGATGCAACTTGCTAAGGGACACATATTAGTGAGGGTGTATGTATATATTTGACCCTGTATGTAGACTTTTGACCCTGTGGCTATGTTCTTCTTTTATATACAGTCTATGGTTTAGTGCTAAATAGCATATTTTAGCATGCTAACATACTGCAGTGAGCATGTATGAGAATGCCAGCATACCCACCTTAGAATGTATCTGCTAGCAAGAATGACTTCATGCATTGCATGTGCTTCACACATGTGGTATAGTATTAGCAACAAAACTACAAACACAGCATGGCATAACAATGTCTACATTACCAACAATAAGAACATCACCAAATTATTTTTCATTATGTTTTTTTCTGAAACAATATTAAACTTTAAGTTCAATAAGTTATAATAAACTGATGTTTGAAGAATTTAAAATCATGTGTCCACAAACATTACCACCAAAAGAACAGCTCTTGCATGCATGCATGTGTGTAGTTCTCTGAGTCCAGCAGTAATCAGACTGCATCAAATGAACATGGTTGTCCATGATCACTCACTAAGGCTCGAGGACAGTTCATCCGTTTCCTGACCCTGCACATGAAGTTTTAATGCAGATGACATAAGTTGCCTTACAGGATGTGCGTCCATGCAAAGTTTTTATTTTCTTCTGGCTTGCAAGGAAAGAAGAAAATATACAACTATATTTTAGTGAAGCCAAGTATGATGACCGACTGAGGCTAAGTTTATGAGTCAACAAGTATGAGAAGGCTAAGCCAAGGAAAGACTGACTCTTACTTTTTCTGTCTCTTTCTATTTTAAATTTGATAGAAATTTGAGATGACTCACAAAATATTTTAGGCACATCTTTGGAGCACAAATACTCAATTTTCAAGTGTTCCAAGTCATTCAAAACACAGTGTGCACCATGAACGGCAGATGTATTAGGTCTAGCTTCAGTGATTTGAAGGAAGCTCTTGGTTGAGTCCCCCCATTTGGTTCCAATGAAACTGGAAATGGAGCTTCTTCCTGCCCCGGGCCAGACATCTGCATGTAAGACAGGATGATTCCCAAAACCTATGGCTGTCACTTTCCTGCATCCCTGCTTATTGTCACAGCCAGAAATACTGATGAAAGAGAGAGATGTTGATGATGATAGTGAAGATGTTGCAATTGCATCCAATTAACTTAGTCCCCAAGTTTCTTTAAGTTTCTTTAAGAAGATTTGTATGAGACCAACTCTAACATCTGACTGCAGGCAAGTCTCTGAGGGGGAGTGAGGAGGAATTCGTGGGAAACATGCTACAAATTAATTATAGCTACCCATGCTGTGGAGTCAGTATCTGTTTATGCCATGAGCTTTGCAGGGGAAAAACAAGTGAGGCCATTAAATTACTATTTTTAGGAAGAGAACTGTAGTGTGCTCAGAAGTAGGGGCTGTCTTTAATTTGAAGTAAGGAATGAGGAAATGAAGTAACTGTTCATTTTTATTTTCTGGAAAGAGCATGATTAGTAACATGTGATCAGATCATAAGACTGAAGCACTTTCTTAAACTGAACTAATCAGCATTTCAAGGCAATTAACTCTGAGAGCTTCATCAGTAAATGTGTGCATATATGTAAAATGTTTATATTTCTAGTTGATTAACATTTGTTCCAAGACAGTTCATAATATTCCGGTCAGGTATTAAATATGTACTTTGTACTTGAGTGAAATATTACTACACCCAGTCCAGTATGGCTATAGATTTATAGGTCCATTATCTCATAAATAAATTTGCTGTGATTGGAAGTATGTGTATGTGTTTGTTCTTTTCAGTAACAATGAGGTCATTGCTGAGGCATGAA
Organism: Heterochromis multidens; assembly: GCA_015108495.1. Classification (NCBI taxonomy): domain Eukaryota; kingdom Metazoa; phylum Chordata; class Actinopteri; order Cichliformes; family Cichlidae; genus Heterochromis; species Heterochromis multidens. The sequence goes on along the minus strand of VUQS01032474.1, from coordinate 17,098 downwards.
ACAATGGATGCAGGCATGATTTATGTCAGTCTGGCTGTACTGCCAGCAGAGGGATTTTCAAATCAGGAGAAGTTTACTGTGATTACACCACAGAAGGGAAACTAAGCATGGGACTTGGGGTCAGCTTTCCAAACTGATTCTATAATAGTTCATGACTGACTAAACAAAATACTCCAAATTTATCAGACTGCTGGTATACTAAAGGTGTAGCATACTACAAGTTAATTTTTCCTCTTGCAGTACTGAAAAGCACCTGAATAAAAAAATTAGCACAAGCATGTAAATGCTCAAACGAAGTCCAAATAGTCTACCTTTCAAATTCCCATATTCTGTTCAATTAAATTTTATTTATATAGCACCAAATCTCTTGATGCATGCTCAATAATCCAGGTAAAAGAGACTGAAGAAGTCACCAGGAGGTGACGAAACGTTTCTCCCACTGAAAACGTTACGTCCAGATGAACAGATTCAGCTTTTTGGGGTAGCACCAAATCACAACAACAGTCGCCTAAAAGTGCTTAATATTGTAAGGTAAAGACCCTACAATAACAGAGTGAAAACCCTAACAATCAGATGACCCCCTATGAGCAAGCACTTGATGACAGTGAGAAGCCAATATGGGAGAAATATGCTCTCTCTTTCTAGTCCCTGTCAGTACTCTCGCTGCAACATTTTGGATCAACTGAAGGCTTTTCAGAGAGTTTTTAGGACAGCCCGATAATAATGAATTACAATAGTCCAGCCAAGAAGTAATAAATGCATGAACTAGTTTTTCAGCATCACACTGAGACAGGATGCTTCTAATTTTATAGATTTGCGCAATTGCAAGAAAGCAGTCCTACATATTTGTTTAGGTAGGACTGCTAATATTTCAGGCACTGTTTGTGATTGAACCCTCACTTTGAAAGAGGTCAGATTTCATAATGCTATGAGGGTGGAGAAGAACAAGCCCCATCACATCACTTCCTGCTCTGCTAGCTTTTTTCCATTGTGCCCCTGTAGTGCTGAACAATGTGTCCTCAGCACAACTCCCTTCCTGAGCTCTGGGTTGTGCACTTTCATATTCTTCTTTGCAGTCGGACTGATGGTGTGGCTTTGCTGGAAAATCCTCAGTGAGTCAGATTCCTTTGGCGGCAAGCCCTCAAAGATGTCGTCATGCCTGCATCACCAATAATCAGGCAGGTATGTAAGGTCAGAAAGGAAAAAAGCACCTTTAACACAGATAATTACTCTTAGTTCACATATTAACCACTGATAGACAGATACGTTTATTTCAAAACTTTAAAAGAATAAAGTACAATTGACATATATGGGCATTCAACAAAAAAACCAGAACAAAACAATATACCCAATATATTAATCATCTGCATATAAGTAACTCAATTTTTATGCTCAAAAATGAGTAGGAAGAAGTATAAACTTATATGATCCTACCCCTCCCCTTATACATGATGCAAATAAATATATTTGAAAAACATCTGAGAAAATCAATAATGTTAACTAGAATGACACAGTATGATGTAATCACCTTACTACGAAATATAATGTGAACTAAGGGATAAAACAACCATCTGATCCATAATCGAACACCTCTGACATGTTTCTTATTGGTTTGCCTTCAAATTATTGATTAGTGAGGTTAACCCCTGGCTGAACTTAATTAGCCTGTCCCTAAACAGTAACAGAGCCCAGGCTGAGAAATCTTAGTGTGCTATAAAGTCTTTTTATGTTGCATATGAATCTTATTATTTGCTGTTGTTTCCTGGTGTAGCTTTTGTTGTGTTCATAAGTAGTCTTTCTAACTTTCTCACTGTTTCCAAAGTCTGTTAAGCCTTATCCACATATATTTCATGTGCTGTGTCTTTGCTTGTTTAATATACTGTATTCATTATGAATTATAAATAGCTTGTCTGGGCAGTCATGTGAATCTAACACTGTTGAAGCGATGATGTTACACTGTGCTTCAAATGCTTTAAAGATTCATTCATTTGAAGCACAGTGTAACATCACTGCATCTACAACGTTGGAGTTGCATGACTGCCCAGAGAAGTTGTAAATAGATAATAAATTTAAACGTATATCAAACTGATAATGAAGGTAAACAAATGCAAAAATGCAGCCATGCAGATAAAATCGGGAATTTACAATTGGAAGGGTAATAGTTAGCATTTGTACTAAGTTGTTGAGTTGATATGGTCAAACCGGGGATTTATTTATAATCAGCAATCAACTGTGTGGTCAAAATCCATGTGGAATGAAATGGACTGTAAGTAATTATTTGTTCATTTGAAAAGTAACTTACTTTGAAAAGTTTGCTGTGGCTGTAACATGCATTCACACAAAACTAAAATGATTGTACTATGTAATGCAAATAAAAGTGCCCATCATACAAGAGTTTAATACATTTCTCAATTAGACAGAACACGTAAAAATTCTAATATTTTGAAACAACAACAACAACAACAACAATAATAATAATAATAATAATAATAATAAACAAAGATTTCGTGGTTTCAGCATCTGAACTGTAAAGATTTGCTTCTTGAACTAATTTTAATTTATTTTATTGTGTGAGGTTTGTGACGTTTGCAAAGAGAAGGTTTCACTTTTGTGTGAATTTCTCACCATGTTCGGCTTCTTTTTCTTCTTTTTCTTTTTTTTTTTTTAACAAAGCAAGAAAATAATAAGACCAAGAGTAATTGTAATCTCAATGAAAGATTCACATGG
>VUQS01032474.1:0-14351 GCA_015108495.1 Heterochromis multidens | reverse complement strand
TGAGCGAGTACTTTAAATATTATGGTGCTCTATAATTATTTTTAATTGAGTAAAATATCATTTATGAATCTTTGTTTAATCAATGAGCGCTGCTTACATCTCCAGTTTCCAGTGTGTGTGTTTGTGTGTGTGTATTGTAGATGTGGGGGTGTTATTAGTAGGGGCGGGGCTTGATGACGTCGCCCTGGTTGCAGTGTGGCTAATGTGAACGCAGACGGAGCAGCTGAGGATGGAGCAGAGGGACAGAAGAGCGGCTGCCTCACATCTCACCTCACTTGTGCAATTAAGGACCTTCTTTTAATTTACACCCAGATTTTGGCTTCTTTCCCCCCTCCTCCTTCTTTTTCTGTTAATTTCGCCGCTGACATCTGCGCACCGGTCCACTTCACCCATCTGTCAACACACCACCGGCTTCGCCTATGTTTCAGTGGAAGGAAAGAAAATCCCGTTAAAGACAGATAAATATAATTTCCCGCGAGGTTTCACACCTTCTGCTGGAACTGCCAGGTCGCTGTAAAGAGTCGCTATGGATGAAGACAATCATGGTGAGGCTGTTTTCCTTTCCCCACATTGGTTTCCTCTCCCTCTCAGACTGCGCGCAGGGGACAGAGGGGACGGTATGGATGGATGTGTGCGAAGACATGAGGTTGTCTTGTGGTTTATAGACATTCCTAGTCTTCCATGGTTGGTTGTCGTGTAACCTGATAAAACATACCTGATGATAAAAGAGCGTTTTTCAGATACAGGGCAGCCCTATTTATTTGCATGCTCACATTCATTGCAGGTGAGAGCCTGATCTTGGCAGAGATCCTGGTTAGAGAAAAAACTACACAAAGCAGAATTTTCCATGCATGCTCCTTTTCCATCTGTTTGATGTCTTGCTGTATGGCTTTGATGTGTTTCTCACTATCTAGTGGCGGCATGTGAAGCCTGTAAACTGGTGGAAATTGATAAGATGTCTGACTGGCACCCTTCCATATGGAGGTCTCCTCCATATGGAGGAAGAACGTTTAACAAAAATGCATTGAGAAATGATTAAAAATGAAGTTATTTGAGGAATAGTTACACCACAGGAAATTTACCTATTTCACATTTCATTAAGGTCTCTTAATTAAGGTCTCTCTGAAGTTACACTGCTAGTTCTTGTAGTAAAATGAAATATTTTAATTATGTAGTTTGGGTATCAATATGAGAAGTACAGTTGAATTGGATGTAAGATTTACATATTGATCTTGATATTGTAGGTGGAAGTTAGGCATGATCAGGTCACCAGTGATGTACTGTGTGGACTGACTGTTCAGAGAGTCTGTCATGACCTGGGTATTAAGGCTAGTATAATGCAGTCCTGGCAGTGGATTTTGGTGCTAAAGCTGAATGAATTTAACCAGTTCAGCTGCATGCAACATAACCCAGATTACCACACACATGCTGGCTGCAGCTCTGAGTCAGTTATTAAATGATGGTGGCAAGTGACACACATGCAGGATGCTTCTGAGCAGATAATCCTAACCGTCTTGTGGGCTGAAGTCCTCAAATGCAGTGTAGTGTAAACAAATGGATATAGTCTGATATCAGTTTGGTGGTTAAACTGTGAAATTAGTAGAGCCAGCAGAGGCGCTCCTCTGAACTTCCACTTTTTTTTGGTCTCCACATCATTGTCATGCTTGAACTGCCTGCACAGGAGGAAAGCAGCATGCTGAATTTGAATGAAAGTGATAATGACCCAGATATTTGTAGCTGTGCTGTCATGCTCTTTAGCTAACGTCCATGTTTAAGTTTTTTAGAGTAGCTTTGCATGATTCACGGTTAAAAATAATCGTCATTTAACCTCTCTGTTCATTCTCTATCTGAAACAGGCAGTTTTAGCTCATTTAAGGCCAGCTTTCTTCTGATTGGCTGCCCCTCTCAAACAACCAGAGCTTCGTGCCTGAGATGACCATATGAGGGGTACCTTCTCTCACTGACAACATACAGAGCCAAGAGTGGAAAAAACTGCCTGAAACTGAACATTTAAAGCAGTCTTAAACTTGAGCTCTTGCCTAATGAGGACTACTTGTATATACACTGACCTCATCATTTGAAATTTTAACCATGTTTAATATGAGCATCCACCATTGTAACAATATGTATGTGACAGACAAAAAGGGATTATATTTTGGAGGATTTTGTGAATATTAATGGTCATAAGAGGATGAACATTAGGGGTATTGATTTCTCACTCCACATTCTCACTCTAGGGCTAGTTATCAACAAGAAATATCAAAATCTAATGTGCCATAAAGGTAACTGTGCTTATTCATGATCCAGAGGGCAAGAACTATTGATATTTTGGAGACCTAAGTAGCTTTACCGGTGGACAAAGCTCTCTCTTTTCGTGGTTGCTTTAGAAGAGAGTTTTTAATGTGTTCTAAATGTTATTGCAGAGGCTTACTGACAGCAACATTATTTTACAGTCATCCTCTTTGCGCTCTAACCCTTAAGGAGTTACTATGACTGTTCCATTTCCCCTCAAAATCATGCGTGCTACAAGCCAGCTCCTCATATGAGGCCAATCATAGAGATACCGGTCAAAAAAAATCATGTGACAGGAAGTCAGACAGCACAGGGGCATGCTGTCTGTGATTAAATTTGAAATATAGGACACAGGCGTATGGTGATTGTGTGCGCAGTGAATTTTTAACATAACTTGCCATAAAGGTTAAACTAATTGAGAGCTTCCGAGTTCTTACTCACACTCTCGCTGCCTTCCATCACTTAACATTGTTCACATGCGCACCTTGGTATGCTGGCATCACAGCACAGGCACTTGGCGCTAAATCTGTCTGCCAGTCACTTAATGGACGTCAAGAGAAGCACAGATCAGAGTAATGCCGAGCAACATATCAAAGAGTCAGAGGTGTGTTCTGTTACATGTTTATGTCGGACTACAAAAAAAAATTGTGATGTCAAAGCCATTTGTTGGGGACTTTAGCTCAGTGCATGTTGATCCGCCAAGTTGGAAGCTGTGTGTGCTTTGTGGCTCTCTTATCTTGCATTCTAACATATGTGCAGATTATCCTTTTTATGTGTAAATTATGGGACCGTGTTCCCACGCCTGCATGACCAGCATGCATGCATGCAAACTGTACAACATATGTTCAAAGTTAAGGGTATCATTTGTTCTGCACCGTTGAACCAATCTGAGAACAATAGAGGCCCAACAGATGACCTCATATTTTATAGGATTAAGCAATAGTATACAAAGAGCTAATGCTCCCTCAAGCCTCCTCGGAAACTCAAACAGTATATGGGAACCTGCAGCTGGGCCCAAAATGACAAAGTGAGCATGAGGTTTCTGATATGAGGCCTTTTGTAGATTACAGGTGTGCATTAAAGCTGATATAATCAATGTTTTATACTGACACTGATTATCAGATGATCAGGTGATAATGTCTACAGTGAGCAGGGTTGCTTATAATCATGAACCAATCAGGAAAAATTACCACCCACCTCTGCAGCTCTCTTCAGCTAAATGCACGTTACAGGTCCATTAAGAATGTGCTTTGGGTGTGACTAACTGATTGGACTGTGTTGACAGTCTGCAAATAAAATTAGTGTATGATGTGAAAAGACTTTCATTTTCTGTATTCAAATCCAGTTGCCGCCCGCAACTCTTTGAAATGTTTTGCTGTCTTTGTTTTTTTTCAGTCTCTAGTCGCAACAGGCAGCTGTTTCCTAAATAAAAGCTGTTAAAACAACTGCATGCTGCCGTCCCTGTACCAAATGGCAAACAGTAAGCGACCACAGCGAGTTGTGAACGTAGTGGAGCATTTAGTTATTTATCTCAGGAGTAGGCGGAGTCCAAAACAGAGCGAAAAGGAGAGTAAATTTTGGATTTCCATTCATCACTAAAACACCTACAGACACATTTCAGCAATCTTATATGTTCGGTGCAAACCACACTGTGCAACATGGATCTAACAAAAAACCAAAACAAAACTTGGGTACAGCATCAGATTTGATGTATGTAGGCTGTACAATGATTAAAGCTACTGAATGACCGCACAGTTATTTCACATTGTTTAGCTTTCCTTCCATGCTGCAGACTCCGTGGTGCTATCAATATAACAGCTGGAGGACACATCACACAAATGAGTCCAAAATAGGCACATTCCTTTTCTGAATCCCAAACATTTCCTTTGGCAGGTGTGGATGAGTGTTTTTTGCTTACTTATTATATATATTTTTTTCACAGTGGCACCAGTGTTGCATTGATCAGCTCCTCATTTCATGCTGCATTTCTATTGGATGGTTGGGAGACGTAGGTCATCCTAAATTTCTCACACTGTCAAGACCATTACAGTGGCCAGATTTCACTGTATGTCAAAGACTACACAGTTGTTTCAAATTGTGGAGTGTATATTCCAAATAAATGTTAATGGTGCTGTATTTCTCCTCAAATGCAATAGTAATCAACTCATTGCAAGATGAATAAGTCATTCTTGTGTTTACAATGTGTTGCTCTGCCTCAAAGTGTGGGACCATTATTTCAGAGTCCTATATTTTGAGGGTTTTATTGAAATTTGCAGACATAACCAAGACCTTTTAGAGAAATTACTACTGTACAGACGATGACTGTGGAACGATGGTGATCTTAGAACACGGGGAGCCAGACCATCCTGCAAGTAGAGCCTATATTTCTTAGTTACAGTTATCCCCACACTGAGTGAAACTATAAACGGTGCCACTGTGCATTGTTTGTGGGACTCAGCTGCAGCATGGGATTCATTAGTACATGTTTACTGCATTCACTAATCAGAGTTGGCGCTTCTCTGCTCAGCTTGCATGCCACAGAGCAGACAGGGTCTGGCCTCAGAATAGATGAAATCAGCAACAGGCTTGAAAATGTTTTTATTACTCATGTCTATTTTTAGCATCATTGTATAGCTGGATGGAGAAGTGGAAAGAACACAGACACAGAAACTGGCTAGGAAGCAGTTCACTGAATGGCTGGATTGAGGCCATGGATTTTTACACTTGGCTTATTTTTTTTTTTTGTATTTTCTTTCCTTCATGCTTTCCTGCGAATTCTGTGATGCTTCAGTCAAGGATTATTGTGCGCTGAGCTGTTTGGGGCACTTAGGGGTATTAAAATGTTGAAGTGAATAGAAATTTCCAACACCTTTATAGCCTGAATTAAGCGCTCTGTGCAAAGCATGCCATGTATTTGTTGGTGCAGACACCCAAAATGTCCCAAACTGTTTGTTTTTTGAGCCCTGTCAGCCTTTTCTGACCATATTTCCTGTTTAACTGTCACGATAACCCAAGTGAGTCAATCAGCGCTCTTCTCTCTATCTGACCGTGGGAAAAGTTGAATGGGAAAGGCCTTTCCTTCCATTCTCCTGCTCTCTTTGGACTGTGAGCATGTTCTGAAATAACAAATCATATCTGACTGGAGTAGATATGATTTTGACTGTAAGGACCTGTTAATGGTGCACACATGGCAGTTACTGTGTGTCCTAAATGCACACCCTGCCTTTCTGATTAGTTTTCTCTTGCAATGAAAGAGCTCCAGTTTAAAAAAAACAAAAACAAAAAAAAACATGCTTTTCTTCTTTGCATTTTTTGCAATCAACTCCTCAATGGACATCAGACTGGATGCAATTATTTCATATCATATTCACCCCAGCAGGCATGAAACCCAAGATAAGATGGCTTTTGAATCAACATAGCACTTCAGCTCTGAGGGAGATTAGTTGGTAAGAAGGGGAAGTTGATGTGATTGGGGTATGGTCTTTGTTGTGGCTGTAGGGTGAGTGAGTGGGAGGATATCAAACAGTCACTTGAGGCGAGCTGTGGCTGCTCTGTAGGTATCTATCACTCTGGGAGGCTGAAAGTAAATGGCTGGTGCTGAACGGGTGGATGCATGTTTACTAGTGGTGACAGCATGAATAGTGTTGTTTTCACTTTGCGAGTCTGTCTGTCTCTCTGTGACATTATGGCAAAAAATGTGGTCTGGGAGACACCTACTCTAGAAGGACCTACCACAAAGATGGTTTTGAGTACTTTACCAGGGGTTTATTTGTCTGTCTGTTTATTTGTCTGTCTTCGATATAAAGCACCAGTTCTCAGTCATCACAAGGTGCTTTATATTGTTAGGGAAGGACCTTGCGATATTAGAGAGAGAAACCAACAATCAGACAGTCCTCTACTGCATGATTTATACATCTGCATTTAATGTATGTAAGTGTTTAACAGCGCTGCCAGTTTTAATACATGTGCTGGTGTTCCTGCATTGCTCTGCATATTTGTTCCCAAAATACTAGTTGGTGGAGTTTTTCTCTTCAAGTTGATCCACTCTCTTCCAGTCGATTCAAAAAAATGGTGGGAGAAGTAGCTGGAAATGCATAGGAATGGGCCAATCACAGTCGATGTAACGTGTAGTTACATTTCTAGGGGAGTGCACGTCAAGTTACGGCATAAGTTACAGCGTAGGGTTTGCGATTACCAAGTACTTGCAGTTAAGCGTAAATCCCACTTAAGAGAAGACATTTGGCAATGGTGGGGAGGAAGAACTCCCATTTTAACATGAAGATATCTCCTACAGAATGACCCTGGGGGCAGGGCAGCCATCTTCCACAACCTGTTGGCAAGTAAAGGGCCCATTATACCCACCATTGTCGCCCCCGCGAATGGCGGGACGCACCAAAAGTGACATCACATCCACTGGTGCAAGCCAGTGTTTGGTGTTGTTTCAGCTGGTTGTGGGTTTTTTTGGGGTTTTTTTGTTTCTTTTTTCACAGGTGGCACGGCCGGGTTGAAGACACAAGTGTACAAACTTGACGGTTTTTGCCACCATTTCATTGATACATCAGTGCAGAAGCTGAGATTGAGATGTTGCGACAGCCTGAACAGATGAGACTTTCTGGAAAAATGGAGCCTTGAGGGGAAAGAGAAGACAAAAAAGAAGAGCATACAGAGACAACAAAGCACAAACAGGACAAAATAGAAACCATCACTAACTTGATGACATGCAGTAGTTAATTATAAGCTATTACAGTTGTGTTGTTGGATTAAAAGTATAAGCCAACTGAGTTGAAGCCATTAATCTGTTCATTTTTTTCTGCTTTGCTGATTTTTCTGTGATAATAAACTAAATAACTTTTATTTTGGACTGAATGAGAATCAAAATAACTACACAGAAGCATGGTGATTATTGTTTTCCCATATCCAACATGTAATTGATTGCTTCTGTAAATCAAAAGTGTAAAATGTGCAGATTGTTGCCAGTCCTCTGGGGATTTTGAGAAGTACCCATTTGCTTTCTTACCAACTGTTAGGTGAGAAGATTAATAGCAGTGCTGGTTAAAGCTGAAGCCAGAAGAGGGTAAGCTTAAATTAGTTTAACATAAAGTCAGGAAGGCAAGAGAAACAACCTGACTTTACCAAAATGTAGTAAAAAAAGAAACAACTGTCACCCTATGACAGCTGGGATATGCTCTAGCCCCCCCTGCAACCCTGAATCGGATAAGCGGAAGAGGATGTATGGATGGATGGAACTCTTAAGGTTGTAAATGTGCTTTTCACAGGTCCTATTTCTAGAGTTTATCACCTCTAAACAGGGACTGCTATTTTTGTATTTACTCTCTATCTGCTAAGCTAACTGGCTGCAGGCAGCACCCCTATATATTTACCTTACAAACATAAAAGTGATGGGGCGGCACAAATGGATCTTTTCTGCATGCCTTTCACCACATTTCCTGTCTTTCACAGCCAAATAAAGACATGAAAATGTTAAATATTCTTAAAAAAATACATGAGAGTGATCACCATCTTCTTATATGAGAAAGTGAGTGTTTTCACCTGACTGATATTAAACCCATTGATTTTGTGTGCCTCTCAAGCCATGAATAATTTGAAAAAAGCTTTGCTTTACATCTGTTTTGTTCACCTGGCTGCTGAAAGGATTCCCCCTTTGGTATTAAAACATGGAGCTCGATATAATTCACTCTTCCAAATGCCCTACAGCACCCCAGTAGCCTGAAATAAGTGTCTGCAGTGGTTTAGGCAAATGTGTCTATTTTGTGTGTTGACGAAGCAGTTGCCAAAAAAAATGTGCTAAAATGAACTCTTAAAATCTCCCTGGTTGACCCAGTAGGCAGGCTCTGTTATTTAAAGGCTTAAGGGGAGATTTGGAAAGAACAGAAATTCATTTTGACTGCCAAGATTATGGGTTTTGTGGTGCAACATTAGAAGATTAAACATACAGTGCATTATACCGCATGTAAGTAGACAAACACACAAAGACAGTGCTGGCGCGCAATGTGCAAGAATTTAGTCGGGACTCGTAACAAGCTGCATTATTTAAGTGTTGGGAGAGACGACTACATATGGACCTGATTAGAAGAGAGACTGTGGAGGCTTCCCAACATGTTCCCATCTCCATGGTAGTGCGTGCGTGTGTTTGTGTGTGTGTGAGAAAGAAGATATTGTAACTGTTTGTCAGTGAGGCAACATTTCTGCTGTTGTAAATAGGGGGACGCTTTGCCTGGAATTATTGCTCGGAGCTTTGAAAGGAGGAATCTCTTTAAGTGCGAGACGGAGAGCAGATGGGAGACAAAAGGCTTGGCAAATTAAATGAGTGTGTTTTAGTGTGGGGACGAACACAGACAGACAGCAGCAGAAATGTAGGCCTACAACGTTCAAGTAATCCACACCTAATGTCAGTAGAAGGATACTAAGGAGAAAACTGGGTCCAGCTAATCATATAGGCAGTACTGGAAGGAGGGAGGGAGGGAGGAGGGGATGGCTGCAAGTCTAACATGTTTTTCTTGGCTTCTGGCTGGATAAAAATGGAGGACGCCAAACCCGTTCTCACCTCAACACAAATACATGGGTTACTTTTCAACCACTACTACATACCTTATGTCAGTCGCTACCGGTACTTATGTCAGACCATATATTAAAGTAACAATTTACGACATGTTTTTCCTCTGCTGTGTAGTACAACTGATTAGTGAAGTTGGCTTGTTACTAACTGCTCGACTGTCCTATATTGTTAGTCCTTGCTAACAATACAGCACAGCTGGGGTGTGTTTCCTGGGGGTGTAACAACTCTCTAAAGCCAGCATTCATTTCATTACTTGTTTTTTCTTTAGAGGGGATGAATTACAAAAAACTTACTACAAAAATCTTTTTACAACAGGGTTGCGCACTTGATTGTGAGTGGATGAAAAAAAAAAACCCTCAATTATTATGACACATTATCTGTTCACATGGTATCTGAATGATCTGTAAGTATTAGAGTTTTCTCCAGACTAGCGGTATGCTTTAACTAGCCATTAACAGCTCCACATGGGTATCACGTTATGGGAAGATGGAATTGCGATATGATATTGAGGAGGTTAGTATTGCAGTTTTGTATCAGTTTAAAAATTGTTGCACCCCTAATGTTCTATATCCTGCTACAAGCAGAAATGTAGTTTTAGGGTGAAATGTCCTTTAAAAACATATTGCTGGTTAGGTTATCAGGGTGTAGGCGTGACCGCAACCAACACAAAAATATGTTTGTAGTAATTTTATCATTTGTACCTCTATGATTTGCACTGCTGCATTCAAACTAGAGCCCGACCAATTTGTCGGTGGGCCGATATTATTGGCCGATGTTAGCTATTTGCTGAGATATTGGTATCTGCATTTATAATAGCCAACAATGAAAAAAAGTAAAGAAGAGACGAGAGAAGCACCCTTCAATCATGTTATGAATGTTGACATTGCATAGTTTGTCCAGAGGGCAAGAGGGCAGTCTGCAACTTCGCCACAAACACAAGAACCAGCTGATCTGAGAAGAGTTTAAACAAGTAAATAAATGGCTATGCATAACAACTGTTAAGGAAATCTGTTAATGTTTTGTGTGTCTGAAAAAAAGATATCGGGACAATATATAGGAATATCAGATTTTTAAATCACCTGATATTGGTATCGGTATCAGTATTGGTCTTTAAAATCCTGAATTGGTTGGGCTCTACATTAGACACGCCTAATTCCAAATAAATGCTGCTCTGAGTCATTTCCCCTTTGGATAAAATATTTGAAGCCTAATAAAATATCCTGGCACTTTCTCCTTTCATTTCCTGCACCTTTTTTTCGATCAAATATGTATTTTCACTTCTGTGTTCAACTAGACTTGGATAAGAAGTGAGATTTTTTTTTTTTTTTTTAATGGAAAACTATTTGATCTGCCAGGTGGCCATGGGATATGTTGACATGATCCGTGTATAATAACTATAGTGAACTTGGACTCAATACCAAGAGAGACCAATTACTGTGACATTGTGGGTGGTTTCTAAAGGATTGTTCTGATCTCATTGTGAATATGATCAGGGTGGTCCACCAGAGTCACTGTTTTTGCAGGCAGGCACACAACTATCACAGGAACATCCTAAATCTCAGAGCAGGCTGAAGGCCAACACAGAGCTCCTGTTTAACAGAGCTGCTCACTGAAAGATTTTGAAGTCGGTGCCTGTTATCCAGCTCTGTTTCTCTGCTGGTGCTGCATGTAGTCTGCATCATCCGAGAGATCAAAAGTTTGCTCTCATTAACTGATGCGTGCAAAATAAAAGGTACCAAATACAGATTTCAAAATTGCTCCCTGGCTTAGATATCTATCACAATATTGGAGGCGAGCATGCACATATCACTTAAAGCATTACATTCTGCTGCTTGTCAGTCACCTGACACCCACAGGAAGCAAAGGAGGTGTCTTTCAGGAAATAATCTGCTACATACATGTCGCTTTTCAAAATGTGTTGTTATATCAGTGTTTTCCATCCTTGTTTGTTGAAACTGGGACTGCATCCAAATTAGATTTGACCGTGTAAGGCTTGGATTTTACATACATAAAAAGGACAATGCTGGTAGAGCTAAAGAATTTTGTTAGTACATTTCTATGCACTAAACTTTGTACTTATAAAGTGTTGTGCAACATTTAATCATCACTGTTGTGCTGGCTGCTTCATTTTGTAATAATTTACAAGTTGTCAAGCCATTGATCAAACATGATTCTAAAAACATATACAGTGAATCTGTTTTTTTTGAAACACCAAAAAACAGCACAACACAAGTAACGTCATTGCTGCTGTAAATTGCAGTGGCATCGACACTTTTGAGAGCAGCTGGAGCTGTTTGGTTCAAACAGGAGATGGCTTGGAGAAAAGTAATACTTCATGTTAAGTTCTGAAAATATGTTTCTGTAACTTAATTCCAGCAATAGTTGTACTCATCCTCGACCCAATGGCTGTTAGGGGCAAATATTCAAGGGTTTCCAATGTGACTTGTATACATGTAAGTAAAGAGCCCATTATACCCACTGTTGCCACCCTCGCAAATGGCGGCACGCCACAAGTGATGTCACATCCTTTGGTGTCGTTTCACCTCTTGGTTTTTGTAACCTTGCATGGGTACCGCTGCCGGCACAGAGAGGTTGAAGTTTTTCTACCATTTCAATGATATATCAGTGCAGAAGGTCAGATTCACAGATTATACAGGGGGAGGTGTTGGTAAATGGACTGATTCTTATATAGCGCTTTTCAATTCCCCTGGAGCACTCAAAGCACTTGATACAACATGTCTCATTCAACCATTTACATAAGCACTTTTTCTAGTGTGCTTTCTATCTGACATTCACACATATTCACATTCCAATGGATGCATCGCAGAGCAACTTGAGGTTAGTATCTTGCCCAAGGATATTTGGCATACAGGCTGGAGCAGCCAGGGATTGAACCACCAACCTTTTAATTAGTAGAAAACTTTGGAAAAAAAAAAAAAACTCTGGGAAAAAAACTATTTCTTTGCTTCTAGTTTCGACTTCTTCGACTCCTATACCAGCAGTGATGCTGAGGTTTTGTCTGAGTGGCGCCAACTATTGTTCAGGAGAATACTTCAGCGAGTACCTGCGCCATCAGTGCTGATGGAAATGATGATGGGGCTGTAGTGATGTCACTGTTTGTGTGCGACATGACGATTGCGGCAACCATAATGCAGTATACGCAACAAGAAACATCACTTTGCATTTGGTGTGAGCACACCATAAGTGCTAACACCTTTTCTATCATGTAGCAATGGAGGGTGAGGCGGGTACAACGTTCCACACCAGACTTTTTGACCATCATGAGTACACTATCTGGGTGTCTTGTAGTGTACTGTGTGTAGACTTACTTGTCAGTGAGAACTGGACTTTATGTGCTCAGATTAGTGAGCTTAATTATGGAAATATGCGATTTGAGACACTTGAGTCTACGGCAATGATATATTTAAACCTAGCATTATTTGAAGCTAAATGCTAACAATAACATGTATGCCAGATGTTTGCCATGTTTGCTGTATTAGTTTAGCTTGGTCGGAATGCTGTCATAATAACAATAATAATAATCAAACCTTATTATAATCCTGAAGGGGGCATGAATTCCTGTACTAAATCCATTCAGTAAGTTTTTCATTTAGGTAATAATAACCAACAGAATGATATTAATCTGGTATTTTTGCAGCTTCCCTTTCTGTTCTGTTTAAAACCTGGAACATCCAGGTGTTCCAGTGTGTGAAAATGGTGCTGTTTGAATTGCACTCATCCCCTCAACTCCAAGAAAAATTCATTCTCAGGCCAATCAAATCTTCAGATCAAAGTTACTTTAGCCGCCAGCATACAGCCATGGAAGCATCGCATCAAATATTGACATAGTGCTGATGTTGAACAGATGTGCGATATAACGAGGACATCCTGTGCAGACCACCCCCTATGCAACCACACACTCGAACAAATGCACTCACAGCAGGAGGTCCCAGCCCCCCACCAACCCCAAAACTGCAGATTACCAGAGCAATCAGTGTAAAGGCTCTTCAGCCTCCCAAGCCCCAGATTTTGATTGTGACCCACCCAGAGGTAGTTAAAACTAGAAGCCATATTAGCCTCCATGATATGTCTCTTCTCACACAAAGACCAGAACTGTTCTGTTCTACATCATCTTTGATGTCATCTTTTTTTTTTTGATACCTGAAAGCACAAACACAATCCGCAGATAAAACAATCACTAGTGACCGCTTTAGTTAAATGTTTTAAGCAGCAACAAACTGCTGTTACAAAGACTGCTCTTGGCTGTTTTCTTCATTGTATACCACTTTGTCTTGCTTTACTATGGCATAGCAGCATACTCTGTGCACATGCATGTGTTCATGGCCTTTGACCTTCTGTATCATAACCTTGTTGACCTCATAGCGGCCCTCCGCAGATAGCTACACCAGACGATCAGCTGCAGCACAAACTATCACATTATTTTATCCAGCATCATTGAGGCAAAGTAGGTTGAAGCCAGGCAACGGCTAGTCACTGGGAACATCTGTGTATATGCTGTCATATATCACACTATACGGCTGTACTGGCTTATAGAGATGGAGGGTGAGTGTGTAGGATTAGTGCCAGCTGGCTTTGGTGTCTATGTAATCATATGTATTTTCATCCACATGTCCGTTGGTATGTATGATCTGGGCTATAATGCAAAGCATGTCTTTGTCCACCATTTGAGGGATTGAGGACAGCAGACCACAGATTAGGGTCTGGATCCAGAGGAAGTTTCCTAGTTTTTCCTTCTTCCTTGCATGTGACACAGAGCTGTAGAGCCAAGTGGGATAAGAGGGATGCCTTTTTTCAAAGCTCATCCATTTTAAAAGACATTATAGCATTTAAAGTCGGTAGTTTAAAGTCAGTGACTCTAGACAAATCCCCTCTCAGTCACACGAGTCAGTGACAACTGGGACCACAGCCCGTTTTAAGTGAGTGTGGGATTTCCACTCGGAGCTCCATGTGCTTCGAGTACCTTGCTGCTTTTCCTGCACGAATGGTCTGAACACGGGTTTCAGAGAAGTCCTTGAATAATTTCTCAAAGCCTTGGAATTTTTTCTTTCTTTCTCTGTCTACCATACCCTCGTGAGCATCAGTTGAACAGTATTGAACTGCAGAAAGTAGTGTGTTGCTACAAAAATGGCGAGAAAAAGGCAATTAACAATGGAAGAGAAACAGACCATCATAACACTTAAAAATGTAGGTCTTTCCTACAGAGAAATTGCAAAGAAAGTCAAGGTGTCGGTGAGTACAGTTTCCTTTACCATCAAAAGGCACTCAGAAACTGGGGCAAACTCTGACAGGAAGAGGTCTGGCAGACCCAAAGCCACAACTGAATCAGAGGACAAGTTTCTGAGAGTTAACAGCTTGTGTGATAGGCGGCTCACAGGACAACAGCTTCAAGCACAGCTTAATAGTGGTCGTAGTAAGCAAGTCTCAGTTTTAACTGTGAAGAGAAGACTTCGAGCTGCAGGAA